>JAKCPI010000129.1:0-24805 GCA_023213315.1 Euborellia annulipes
AGTATTAATTTGGTCTACCTTTAATAAGACGGTCAGAGGGGGTGAGTTGAATTTTGACGATGTGGGGTGGGTGAGTTATATAAATATTCGCTTTAATATAAATTCCGCACAGAAAAAGCCTAATCAACGCAACCAACCCTCATCGATAAAAAGAATAATCCAATTTCAATTTAAGTTTTTTAGCTAATGAAAAAATTTTGATAATAGATTAAAAAACTCGAAATAAAAATGAATGATTTAAAATTTAAAAGAGCTGATCTCAAAAATTTTTCTGTGAGATTTTTTTTTTTTTGCGGAACCAAAGTTTTTTGCCTAGCGGAAAATTTTGATTTCGCGGAACCAAAT
The DNA here is from genome assembly GCA_023213315.1 of Euborellia annulipes. Taxonomy (NCBI): domain Eukaryota; kingdom Metazoa; phylum Arthropoda; class Insecta; order Dermaptera; family Anisolabididae; genus Euborellia; species Euborellia annulipes. The sequence continues at coordinate 346 of JAKCPI010000129.1, forward strand.
TTTTCCGCCCTGCGGGAAAATTTTTTCCAGTCCGTAAAAATATTTTTTAGATACGCTAAAATTTTTGAAAACGTGTCTGAGAATTTTTTCAAATTTTTCGACCCAGCCAAAAAAAAGTTATAGCATTTTCAAAAAACATCGGGTTTTTTTTTTAAAAATAAAATTGACAAAAATTAACTTATCGGGACGTTTTTTTTTTTTTTAATTTTTGTCTTTAAATGTACTTTTGAGAAATAAATATGACAAAATTTTACAAAATCATCTTGAACGTTTTTTTTTTGACATTTTTGGAAAAAAACAAATGACACTTTTTTTAAAATTTTTTTTTTTATAAAAAACTTTGATTTTTTCTACAAATGCTCTGAAAATTTCAGAGTGGGATTATTTCGCATTCTATTTTTTTTTTGCTCCTGGGGGGGGGGGGATTTCCGGGGGGAGCTGATCTCAAAAATAAGATATTAATATTCAATACCTCAATTCGGATTTGACTAAACATACTGACACATTTGTTAAATATAATTTTATAATATCGATGATGGCAATAATTATGAAATTAAAAATATGAACAGATTTATGCTGAGGAACTTTGACAGATGATACAATTTAATCTATCTCTCTTTAGAATCAGAATTCAAGGCGCATGTCATTATTCTATCCTAATTAGCCCACGGGATATTATTTAATCCCCTAGCACGAGAGGGGGATACTCTACCACTGTGCTATGGCCCAAGAACGAGAATGAATTTAAACAGTCAGATGCTTTAAACATAATTAAAATTGAGAAAGATAGGGTTATTAAAAATATCTTTTTTTTTATTAGTTCATTAATGAAATCTTTAAGATAATTGTTATCAATAAAAGATTCTAAATAATAAATTTTTAGTTTAATTGAAATGTAAAATTAATTTAGTCCCTTGTGGAAGAAATCAAATGATTAGTTTTAAGAAAATTTTGAAAATTCTCAAACTTCGAAGGCGATGGAGTTCCTGTTTTGCAAATGAGTTCAAATTTTGCAGACATTATTTTTTAATGCAATGGAAAAGATCTCCCTTTATAATTTATATTATAAATGTCTTTTCATTCTTGATCTTGGTTTAAGATAGCATCTACTTATTATAAGCAAGAATTTTTAAAAATTTATTTTTTTTGGGTGATTTAAATTTTTTATTCTCTTATAGGCCTATATTTTTTACTTTCTCACACTATATATGAAATATTGTTTGAAAACCTTCCGCAAAAAATTTACAAGTGAACAAAAGGCACGGGCTGAAATTTTGGCTTCTAAATTTGTTTTTTAATAGATGATTAAGGCTCATGATAAAATAAATTGTTAGAACAAAGATAAATTTAACATCTCTCTCCTCACTCCCCCTTAGCCTTTCCTTGGTGACTCGAGGAATCAGAATGTGTTATTTATTTTACCTTTTTGTTTTTGTCTTGACGTGATTATTTAAGATAGGAATCTAAATGGGTCTAAATGGCCGAAAAATACCTTAACCAAATAAAAAAAAAAAAGAAAGCAAATTGTAGGATGCAATGGGCTTTGTGCTTTGAAATTAAAAATGAAATATAAAATTTGATCAAACTCACCAGTTAGTTGACTTCAAAGCTCCACTGGAACGTCGCATATGCACTGGCTGGCATGCAGAAATCGAAATGAATCCCTGAAAATATAAAAAAATATTAATATTAAATTGATAATTAATATTGAAAATAATGTACCTAGCAACTTATATTTTATACTAAATAAAAATGGGCTAGATTACACAGGGGAACAAAAAATTGGTATTTATAATTTCGTTAAAATATTAACAGACTTTTACGAATGAGCGATTTTTGGAAATAAAACATCGTAAAAATATGTTGTTTTTTTTCATTCAAGGCTGGAAAAACTTGCATTAGGGGTGTCCAAAGTTATAAAAAAAAAAAAAAAAAACTTAAAAAACTTCGATTTTTCTAAACTTTTAGCCGTGTTTTGGGAGAGATAGAGGAGACATTTGTCAGAAGAGAAAAATAAAAAAAAAAATTAAATAAAATTAATAAAGTTTATAATAAGAGGGTAAAAATCAGAAATACAGCAAAGGTTATTTGTTTATTTGGTTAATTCACACAGCTGACGTTTCGGTTCCGTGTTTGAACCATCTTCAGAGCTGGCGATTTAAGTACCTGGTCGCCTCACACTGTGTATATATTTATTATATAAGAATTTTTCAACAATGTATAAAATCCACTATAAAATTTCCATAATGACTTTTCGCCAGCTCTGAAAGATGGTTCAAACACGGAACCGAAACGTCAGCTGTGTGAATTAACCAAATAAAGAAATAACCTTAGCTGAATTTCTCATTTTTACCCTATTATTAATATAACATCTCAGCTATAAATTGTTTATGCAAAATTATATAGGTTATATTAGCTATATAATTTCATCCCCCTAATATTAAATCAATTTCGACGAGTTTTATTAAAACTATCTAAATGAACTGTTTATCGAAGCAGAGGCGGGTCATGTGCATCTCTTTGCAACTGCAGGCTCTTTTAAATGAAATCGCTCTAAGATAATAATTAACTTGGAAAAACATGAAAAATAATAAAGAAAATATTCGAAAATGAACTAAAAGATTTCAAAACAATTATAAGAAATAATTAAATTAAAAAAATCCTTAAAGTTAGCGCGGTGTATTATTAATTTTAAAATCATATATCTTAATAACAATTAGTTCAAATTAAAAATAAATCCCGCCCCCAGGGTCCTTCTTCAATTCCATCCAAAGCTTTGAGTTCCCTATCCCAAGAGATAAAAAATATAAATAAATACCATATCAGGGGGAAATTTATGCCTAGGAAAAAAGAAACTAAATTTCTATATGGGGGTAAACAAATAATTTAGTATCCAAATATCAAAATTACCTGCTCACAGAGAGAGAGCCCGACGAGTGCTGAGATATTTCTGCCAAGCCAACAAGATCGATGAGGGAAGAAGAGGGCGTCTACGAGCCCCTGTAAAAGAAAAAAAATAACATAAATTAGTATTTAATAATAATTTCATACAAAAAAAAAAAAAAAAAAAAAAAAAAAAAACTAAGTCTGTGTTAACAGGAATAGTAAATTTGTCAGAACGAAAAATTTTACAAGGCCTAATCAAAGTAGAGATGGCGAAACGGGGTGCAATGAGGTTGGTGGATGAAGGTTTTATTTGCACAAATAACAACACTATATAATAGAAATTAAAACCAATGAGGAGAGAGAGAGAGAGAGAGAGGATCGACCGACTTTTGGCTCGACTCGAATAAACTAAAGACAGGCAGGAGCGAGAAAAATTTATTCATTTGAATTGGCTACTAATCATTTGAAATAAATATGGATGGGGTCTAAATGACCTTAGATGACGAAAAATACCTTAATTAAATAAAAAAAGAAAGCAAATTGTTGGATGCAATGGGAAATTAAAAATGAAATGAAAGATTTGCACAAACTCACCAGTTTGTTGACTTCAAGGCTGCACTGGAACGTCGCATAGACGCTGGCTGCTAGCAAGCAGAAATCGAGAGGAATCCCTGAAAATATAAAAAAATATTAATATTAAATTGATAATGAATAATGAAAATAAGTTTTTGTAAGGAAAGCGTGAAGGTACGAGAGATAGAGGAGACATTTGTCAGAAGAGAAAAATTTAAAAAAAATAAAATTAAATTAATAAAGTTATATAAGTTATATTAGCTATATAATTTCATTCCCCTAATATTAAATCAATTTCGACGAGTTTTATTAAAACTATCTAAATGAACTGTTTATCGAAGCAGAGGCGGGTCATGTGCATCTCTTTGCAACTGCAGGCTCTTTTAAATGAAATCGCTCTAAGTGCAATACCTAAGATAATAATTAACTTGGAAAAATATGAAAAATAATAAAGAAAATATTCGAAAATGAACTAAAAGATTTCAAAACAATTATAAGAAATAATTATATTAAAAACCAAAGCGAGCGCGGTGTATTAATTAATTAATTAATTTTCAAATCATTTATCTTAACAATAAGATGAAATACAAAATCTCTTATAGTCCGTGGCTAAGGCATAGATAAAAATAAACCCCACCCCGCCCCAGGGTCCTTCTTCAATTACATCCAAAGCGTTGAGTTCCCTACCCCAAGAGAAAAAAAATATAAATAAATACCCCCATACCAGGGGTAGCATTATAAAATCAAATATGCAAATAATAAATACCTTTCAATTGGAGGGAGGTGTGTCTTATTCTCTCTAATATCAACGCAAAGGAAGAGAGAGGCGAGCTCAGCTGACTTGCTCCTGGCTCGGGCTGAATGAAACTAAAGCTTTGCTTTCTTCTATTAACTCACAATTATAAAACAAAAAAATTAATTTGCGTATGAATTGATTATTTGCTAATGAAGATGACGCACTTGGATGTTTTTTTTCTCTTCTGAAACAAAGAAATATTTATTTATTATTTCCAATGTTATTGTATTATCTTAAAATAAGTTTTAAATACTCAATAAAGATTATTTTTATTTTATAAAATTTTTTTAATTAACCCATAATCCTTTCCCAATATCACCGTTTTAAATACAGTATTTTAGCTAATGAAATATTAAATAAAAAAATGAAAAAATTCAATTTTCATAATAGAAATCATATGATAAATCTTTAAGAATTTTTTTTTCAGAATTAAATACAAGATAAAAAAAACTTTTTTTTTTTTAAGACGAGATAAAAAATGAATATTTAACGTTAAAAAAAAAAATTCCACCTACAAAAACACACTAATTACTTATCAGTGTTTAGAGATAAAAATTAAAGAATTTATATTTATAATTAATGAATAATAATTTCTTATTTAATATAAGAGAGCTAAATTCTATGTTAGAGGGGTGGAGGGTGAGGAGGGATAGAAAATAATCCACCATTTGTTTAAAAGTAAAAATTTTACAAAAAAAATTTAAGAAAAATACTATTTCGTTTATTAAAAAGGGTGATTAACACCCTTTCTCACCATCCCCCTTCATTATGAAAATGAGATAAGCAAATATTAATTACCTTAATAAAATGATGACCAGATGGGGAGTAAATGAGTTTGGGGGATGAACGTCTTATTTGGACAAATAACAACAGAATATAAAAGAAAATAAACACAGAGAGCAGAGAGCTCCACGTAATGACTCGTGTCTCGTCTCGAATTCAACTGACAGACAGACTGCAACCAAGCAGGCTTATATAAATCGCATTATTCTCTGAGCGCCCAAAAATATAAATCAAATAAATTCTCTATTTATAAAAATTCCATTCACTTGCAAACTAACGGGGTTTTATTCCGTTGGGAATTAATTCGAAAACAAATAATTATTAAGAGACTCTCTTCATTTACCCAACCCAAAAACCCACCCCTAATTTAAGAAAATACTTCCTATGCTTCTTTTTAGTATTTATTTATTTATTAGGGATATATTCCAACAGACTTACTTAATTAATTCACCCCTAAATCCAACCCCTAATTTAAGAAAATATTTCCTATGCTTCTTTTTACTATTTATTCATTTATTAGGGATATATTCCAACTTGAATAATTTTTAACAGACTTACTTTAATTAATCAACCCCTAAAACCAACCCCTAATTTAAGAAAATATTTCCTATGCTTCTTTTTACTATTTATTCATTTATTAGGGATATATTCCAACTTGAATAATTTTTAACAGACTTACTTTAATTAATCAACCCCTAAAACCAACCCCTAATTTAAGAAAATATTTCCTATGCTTCTTTTTACTATTTATTCATTTATTAGGGATATATTCCAACTTGAATAATTTTTAACAGACTTACTTTAATTAATCAACCCCTAAAACCAACCCCTAATTTAAGAAAATACTTCCTATGCTTCTTTTTACTATTTATTCATTTATTAGGGATATATACCAACTTATTGTATTCTATTAATAGTCTATAGATATAATTTATATTATATAAACAATTAAAGTATTTACCCATATTTTTATAGTCACAAAGATTTGAAGTCAACGTTGTGGTCGGAACTCGAAGGTCAGGCCAGCAGTGGATTTTTACGAATTTTTGGTCCATTCGAAATACGAATATCTGCAAACAAAAAAATGCATTATTAATATTATGTAGTCTAATTAAATAAATAAAAGTGATTTTAATTTTTAATTTGCCAAAGTCATTTATAAAAAAATTAATTTCTGATTCCCAAATCATAAACACTCCATTTATATTACGAATAGAATTTATTTTAATAGGAATAAAAAAACGAATGTTTAAGGTGCGCGTTTCGAAAAGCAGTTAGAACACGATTCACTACCGAGTTACTCTAGGCGGCAAGTGATGAAGTTAGTTTTTCCCATAGGAATACAAGTGATTTATTTCATTTCATTTCATTTCAAAGATTCTAGCTAATTAATTAAGGGGAAAAAATTAATTATTTTTTAACACAATGATTACTAATTTAATTATCTATAAGATATAGAGCGAATTTTTTAAAAATATCTTTTATTTAATGCGACTAATCTAAAAAAAAAATTTATTTTTTTCGAAAAACAAAAAAAGTCTCTATCGCACCTTAATAAATTGATATATGAGGATGTTGATAAAAAAAATTTCCGAACAAATAAAGTTATTTAAAAAAAAAAAATTAAATCATTACCCTCCCATTCATTTCGATAGGCCTAATATAGAAAATAGACAATTTTTTTTTTTTTTAATAATAATTAGAAATATTTTTCTATGTTAGATTGTTCCCAAAGAGAATTAGAATTTCTAAGTTTTAAAATTTTTTGAATTTTTAATTTTTTCATAATCAAGAAAATTAATTTGTTTTAAAACAAAAATTAAAAAATGTTACAACCACTCAAAAGAGAAATCTGTTAGTAGCCTAATCAAGAGAGAGAAAAAGAGGCAAAGTTCTTTAGCTTCAAATAATAATCACATACAAATCAAATATTGTACCAGGAAATGAGGAGGGAGGGTTTTTTTCTAAACATGAGATATTAAAAGAGAGACTATGACCTTTCCCAAGAAAAATGTAATTAATATTTGCGATATGAACTAATGAAATTGAAATTGTTAGGCTCGGGACTTACCTAGAGCAGGAGTCGAGAGAAAGCCTCGAAGAGCGCTCAGATGTTGATGCTCAAACGACAAGGTCGATGATGAAGGGAGAAGACAACCTCTAGCAACAGTCACGCCTGTAAAAAATAAAAAAAATGTATTATTTGAAGAAAGAGTTTACTAAAAAATATTATGGATAAAAGTTTTCTAAGAGAAAATAGAATTAATAATTTAATTGGAATGGAAAATGGGTAATGTACAACCCTACCACCCTCTGGTTTCATTATTGAAATTAATAGATAATTTTATAAATTAGAAAATATAAAAATAAAATGTTAACCCTTTATGGAAATGAAATATGCAAATAATAAATACCTTTTAATTGGGTTTTAATTGGAGTGTGTGATGTTTTATTTCGGAATAGAAGAGAGGCACTTTGCAGAGAGATGAGTTCAATCGACTGGCCCCTTGCTCGAGGTGAATCAAACTAATTGACATGCTTGCTTGCTTATACTTTTTATTTAAAAATACTTTCCATTTGCGTAAATAATCTTTCTTTGATCATGTTGATGACGAACATGGATACTCTTCCTTCTGAAACAAAGAAATATTTATTTATTATTTTTTATCCTCTTCTATCATTATATTTTAAATATTAAATAAAGATTATTTTAATAAATAATTGTTTTATTTATCCCGTAATCCTTTCCAAAATATTCTTGACAACTAGAGATTATTATGGCCCTCGGGGCGTGGTGTAGAGGTTAGCGTGCTAACCTCGTATACCAAACGTCGCGGGTTCGGACCCCAGGCAGTCCGATGATTTTATTTAAGCCAATTGGATACCAGATGGCTTAAATAATAATGCCTGGACCTTATATATGTATATTTATTCAATAACGGTTATCGTAAATGTCTTATATGGCCTGAGTTGCCGAAAAGACAGTGTGAATGTGTGTGTGAGTGTGAGTGTGAATGAGAAAAAAGTGTGAATGTTTAAAAAAAAAAAAAAAAAAAAAAAACTAGAGATTATTGGAATATTTATATTAGGGTATAATTATTTAATTAATCTTATTTGCGCAAGTTATACCAGCTAGTGGATTATGAACATAATTGCCGGTCCCCACAATTGGCATGATGTTAAAGCCGTATATTTAAATTTATAACAAAGAGAGAGTAAAGAGGTAAAGGGGTTAGAGAGGACCACCGCAGCTGGCGGCAAGATAGTATTTTTCATTGATTGGGATACCAGCTAGTGGATTATGAGCATAATTGCCGGTCCCCACAATTTGGCATGATGTTAAAGCCGTATATTTAAATTTATAACAAGAGAGAGATAAAAGAGGGAAGGGGTTAGAGGGTACCACCGCAGTTGGCGGCAAGATAGTATTTTTCATTGGTTGGGATACCAGCTAGTGGATTATGAGCATAATTGCCGGTCCCCACAATTTGGCATGGTGTTAAAGCCGTATATTTAAATTTATAACAAAGAGAGAGAAAAGAGATGAAGGGGTTAGAGGGGACCACCACAACTGGTGGCAAGATAGTACTTCTCAGGGGACTCTAGAGGATCCCCTCAGTTGCTGACAAGACAGTTTTTTCATTGTTTGAGGTTTTAAGTACTCGAATTTGACCATAATTGCAAATCTTCACATCATCTTAGCAGCACTCCATTGATTTCCTATGGGGTGGGGGTAAAAAAAAATTGGACCAAAAATTGGCCCGGCAAGATCCGGATCCTTATTCTGGGAGCTATTCTTAGCCCAAATCCATTGTCAGAATTCGGTCCTCAAATTTTGCATACTCAACTACCTCCAGCGCCCGCTCTATTAATAATTTAATTGGAATGGAAAATGGGTAATGTACAACCCTACCACCCTCTGGTTTCATTATTGAAATTAATAGATAATTTTATAAATTAGAAAATATAAAAATAAAATGTTAACCCTCTATGGAAATGAAATATGCAAATAATAAATACCTTTTAATTGGAGTGTGTGATGTTTTATTTCGGAATAGAAGAGAGGCACTTTGCAGAGAGATGAGTTCAATCGACTGGCCCCTTGCTCGAGGTGAATCAAACTAAATCACTTGCTTGCTTGCTTGCTTATACTTTTTATTTAAAAATACTTTCCATTTGCGTAAATAATCTTTCTTTGATCATGTTGATGACGAACATGGATGCTCTTCCTTCTGAAACAAAGAAATATTTATTTATTATTTTTTATCCTCTTCTATCATTATATTTTAAATATTAAATAAAGATTATTTTAATAAATAATTGTTTTATTTATCCCGTAATCCTTTCCAAAATATTCTTGACAACTAGAGATTATTGGAATATTTATATTAGGGTATAATTATTTAATTAATCTTATTTGCGCAAGTTACATTAAAAGTTAAATAAAAGAAAAATCAAAAATTCAATTTTCATAATAGAAATAAAATAAGTTTTTTTTAAAGTGTCCTCCAAAATTTTTGGCTTTTCTATCAGCATGTCGCGTTACAAGCCGTGACGTCAAGAGCCGTGACGCTACAAGTCATGACGAAAATAAGAAAGTTGAAATTTAATATATATAATGAATTATAAAAAAATAATTGTGAGATTTAATAATTCAATTTTTAAATTGATAAAATATAATTTTTAAAATAATTTAAAATATTCAAATCTTCAATCTATATATACTGTATAGATATAATCCAGGGGGGCGAAGACCTCCCGGCTAGAGCCGAAGGCGGGCGGCGCGGCTAATTACTAAATAAATATTGTTCACAGTTTTTAATATGCCTCTATTGATTTGCCATTTTCATTCATCCTTTTCTAATTATTAAAGTTAAGATTAAAAACGCGATTTTAATAACCTTAATTGCAGGGCGTAATTTTATGGAAATTTTCAGTTTAGCGGGGGCCCGATCTGAAAAATTTCACTTTCTCGTGGTTTTCGACAAAATTTTTTTTAGGATTATTAAAAAACTAATATGATGGTTTTTTTACACGAAATTTCTTGTAGAACTAATTAAAATTTAGCATTTGCGGAACCAAAGTTTTCCTTATCCCTCTGCGAATTTTTAATCATTAGTTGAGTGATGCTTTATAATTAACCTATATGTATTTACATGATGATTGGGAAATATAGAGAGGGAGCCTGAGTTGCCCCTGCTCAACCCCTGTAGAATGGGATACTACGGGGGGGGGGGCCTGCTTAACAAATAGAAATAAATTAATTTTGAAATAAAATTCGTAAAATGTTTTAGATGCGAAAAAAAATGAAATTTCATTCATCGTGGATTCATTTTAATAACTGAATCTGAATTAATGAAAATCTATCTATAAGGGGATGTGTGAGTCGAGGGGTTCGAATTATATCTAAAACTACAAAGGAAATAAATTCACGAAACGAAGGACGAATATACAGGTAGGTAGCATGATACGACTCGAGTGGAGAAACTGCTCAAAAAAAGCAAGCATTCAGACAGTGTGGAGGGTGACGAGGGAGTGAAAGTAATCCATTTACTTAATGTAAAAATTTTACAAAAAAAAAAAATAATTTTCTATTTTAGAATTCCATTTTCAAAGAAAAATACTATTTTTTTTAACAGAAGGGGTGATTTACACCCTTTTTGATAAACTCGTCCTTCCCCCCTGGGTATTATAGAATTATATTTTTTTAAAATTGGATAATTTTATATACCCTAAGTATAATTTAAGAGGAAAAAAATTGTAAATAGAAATTTAATCAGTTATGCAAATGAAATATGAAAATATTCAATACCTTAATAAAAAGATGAACAGACTTGGTTATATGTTTTTCATAATTAGCTAAATAGTTAAATTCTGTAAAACAGAAAATCGAGTAATTGAAATTTCTTTTGATAACTCCGACACCCTGTATTTCATTTTATTTAAATAATTTTCGAGATCTATTCATTTAAGGAATTGAATATTAATATCTTATTAATATTCAATACCTCAATTCGGATTTGACTAAACATACACACTCATTTGATTACATATAATTATAATTATGAAATTAAAAATATGAACAGATTTATGCTGAGGAACTATGACAGATGATACAGTTATCTAATTATTATGATTAGATTTATTTAGTTATTAACCGTCTCGCTTAACTATCACGAAACTCGCATCCCCTTATTCACAAAGGGGTTGAACTACAAATGCAAATTTTTTACCACTAATTTTGTGATTTGGATTTGAATATTTTGGCGAGGTTTCAATTTCCTCGTTTTAATATTTATTTAGTTATTAATCAAAACATCTCCCACTTGCTAATTTGATTACGGCTCTGGGACCCTCTTATTCCCAAAGGGGTTGAACTACAAATGCAAATTTTTTACCCTTAATTTTGTGCATTTAGTTAAATATTTTGTCGAGGTTTCAATTTCTTAGTTGTAATATTTATTTATTTATTAATCAAGACATCTTCGTCTCGCTAATCTAATACGGATCTCGCACCCCCTTATTCCAAAAGGGGTTGAATTATAAATACAAATTTTTTACCCTCAATTTTGTGCATTTGCATATATATTTTGGCCATGTTTGAATTTCCTCGCTTTAATATTTATTTAGTTATTAATCAAAACATCTCCGACTCGCTTAACTATTACGACACTCGCACCCCCTTATTCCCAAAGGGGTTGAACTACAAATGCAAATTTTTTACCTTTAATTTTGTGCATATCTATTTTGGCCAGGTATCAATTTCCTGGCTGTAATATTTATTTAGTTATTAATCAAAACATCTCCGACTCGCTAATCTATTACGGTTCTCGCACTCTCTAATTCCCAAAGGGGTTGAAATACAAATTGAAATTGTCAGGCTCAGGACTTACCTAGAGCAGAGGTCGAGAGAGAGCCTCGAAGAGCGCTCAGATGTTGATGCTCAAACGACAAGGTCGATGATGAAGGGAGAAGACAACCTCTAGCAACAGTCACGCCTGTAAAAAATAAAAAAATGTATTATTTGAAGGAAGAGTTTACTAAAAAATATTATGGATAAAAGATTTCTAAGAGAAAATAGCATTATTAATTTAATTTTTTGATCGACATGTATTTAGTTTCCGACAGTACAATATATTCGATTTTCAAGATGTACAATTTATAAGTATAGCGAAATATTTATATTTTGTTACCATGGCAACCATTTCTCCTATCTTTTCTATGGAGTACAAGAGTAAAGTGGTCTTCAGAAGATTTCAATGACAAAATAAGAATATACATTTTATTGAAAATCTAAAAAATAATTGATTTTTGAATTTAAAAAAAAATCGTTGGATGCAAATTTAGAGAAAATCGAAAAAAACTGAAAAAGTGCATCAGTAAAGTACTAGTACTCTTTGGTCGATTTTGTTCAAAAGCTTCGTGTCACGTCCCATGGGGGTGCCTAACTTAAATATAAAATTTCAACCTCCTAGCTCTTTCCGTTCTTGAGATATTTTGTTCACAGACACACAGACAGACAGACACACCACACACACACACACAGACAGACCATGTCGCGAAAACCACTTTTTTGGATTCAGGGGACCTCAAAACGCGAAGATCCATCAAAATCTCGACATCGAATTTTTGACATGAAACCAATACTTTCTCTCTCTATATATATTAACATATATATAGAGGTAAGAGAAAGTAAAAAACTAAAGGATTAAACAAAATTTTTGATAGAAATATAATTAAGGAGAGATTTTTTTCAATTGAGAAATTCCCCATATAATTACACTCAATGAAAAATTTTGTCGAGTAGTACAGGACTATTACAGACTAAATCCCTCTTCTATTGTCTAATGTGTAATTTACCGGGGTGTTTTAAGCAATTCCTGGGTTTTTATATAGAATACCCTAATTCCAAAAATACCATAAGTTTTTCTCCATCAAATTTAGTTTTAGAGATTTAGAGAAAATTAAATTTTAATAGAAAATGAGCTCTAGAGCGACTCTTATTTTGAATTTTCTGGCTTTACCCCTTAAAAAGAAATACATTAGAACCTCGCTTAGGGTGCCCTTTCATAACAAGCAATTTGCATAACGAGCAAAAAAAAAATTGTAAAAATATGACTTGCTTAACGAGTGACGTTTCGCATAATGAGTGGAGAGGAGAGAGAAAGTCCCGGATTGTGCTCATGTTACATCAGTCTGTGTCATGAGGGGACAGCTCTAAGGGGAGAATGTTATTGTTTCGCATAACGAGTGTTTCGCTTTACGAGTATGATTCTGGAACGAATTATGCTCGTTAAGCGAAGTTCCCTGTACATAGAAATATAAAGTTTCAGCCCAATTGGAGGCGATTTAGTGGTGCAAAACACGGCTTTTAGAAAAATCGAATTTTTTCAGTTTTTTCAACTTTGGACACCCCTAATAGGTAGAATCTTTTACCATCACTGAATGCAAAAAAACATATACAGTATTTACGATATTCTGTAGTTCTTTCACTTTCTAAAAAATCATTCTAAAGAAATTATGAACAAAATAGTTATCAAAGTCAATTTTGTTAAAAAGCAAATATAAGAAAATTTTATGATAAAGATGGTGTGTGTTTTGAGCCAAGAATTTAGAGCTATTCTTGGGTATATGGATGGATAGCTCTGAATCCTGACTAAGAAAACTGTTTTGCTCATAATTTCGTTATCAATGAATTATTTTATTTTTTTTAACTTTTTCGGCTACAGAGGCCATGTATGACTTTATTTAATATATTTCTAAATTACATTATACCGATGGCTACCGATAGGACGTTCCACAAGCTGATTGCTCTAGGTCCCCAATCCCGGGGCTTTCGCCACGCTTGGCATTGCTTAACTTTTGGAAAGTTAAAAACTATAGACGATCGTAAACATACTTTTTTCCATTCAGAGATGGTAAAAATTCTATTCAGGAGTGTCCTGAAAAAAAAAATGAAAAAATGCAATTTTTCTAAACTTTTAGCCGTGTTTTGCACCACTAAGCCACCTCAGATTGGGCTCAAACTTTACAGTATAGACTTCTATTTCTATGTATTTCAACTATCTGCAGGGAGTAACGACTTTAAAAAATCTAGAAAATTCAAAATAATATTGATCAGATTATTTATTAAAATTTAATTTCCTCTCTATCTCTAAAACTAGAGCCGATGGCGCAAAATTGATGGCATTTTTGGAATTAGCGCTTCCATATAGCCAGGACCTAAATTTCAAAACTTTTTTTGTTGACCTGTATAAAATTTATATTTCCATCAAAAACATTGTTTAATTGGAATTCCTTTTTTTTTACAATTATAGTAAATAAAGAAAATTATTCCATTTCCAATTACAAATGAACGACTGAGGTTTCTTTTATTTGCTCAAATATTTTATTTTCCCTTTTAAAATAATCCTAATGATTTTCTTTATGTGTTTGTATTACATTGTATAATACATTTATATTCAGTAAAAAGAAAATAAATTTATTTATTTGAAAATTAAAAAAAAATTTTTTTTTTAATAGATAAAAATATAAAAAAAGAAAATTTAATTTTTTTTTTTTAATTAAAATATAAATTAATTTCTGTTAAATAAACTTTATTTTGCCAACTGGTCCTTGATTTTGCCAACATTGCCAACTCGATCCGACCTGGGGGGGGGAGACTCCCCCCATCCCCCCCCCCTGGCTACGCCCCTGGCCACGTGTTCCTGTTTTGCAAATGAGTTCAAATTTTGCAGACATTATTTTTTAATGCAATGGAAAAGATCTCCCTTTATATTATAAATGTTTCCCAAGGTTTTCTGTTTCAATAATATAAATATATTTTTTTTTTTTTTTTTTTTTTTGGAATGGGTGCATAAGGTCCGAAGACCTATAATGACCAATAGTCACATGCAGCCAGGAAGAAAATAAAAACAAAAGGAGAAGCATAAAGGGGAAACTCAACTGCGGGAACTGAGAAGATGCCTGTTGAGGTTAGACTTGAAAGTCTGAAGATTGTAGGTTTTGGGAAAGATAGACGCAGGGAGCTTGTTCCAATCACGGGAGGTCATGGGGACAAAGGAAGAATGAAATTGTTTTGTTCTGTTAGTCGTGATTAGGAACCGACCGAATATTCGGTTTCGGCCAGTTTCGGCCAAAAATCATGGTTTCGGCCGTAGTTTCGGTTTCGGCCAAAAGGTGGCCGAACTTTTCGGCCGGCCGAAACCAGAGTCTGAAAAAATGGGATGAGACTCGCATGCAAAAAAAAAAAAAAAAGGTCAAATAATTTGCACTTGAGGGAGAAAAAATTTTAGTCTCCCTAAAAAAAAGGTAAAATGATTTTCACGGGAGGGAAAAAAAATTCAAAAAAAAAAAAGGTAAAATGAAAAAAAAAAAATTTATAGGATATACAAGTTTCGGTTCGGCGGTTTCGGCCGAAACTAAGGTTGAGGCCGAATATTCGGTTTCGGTTTCGGCTGAAAATCTTGTTTCGGTCGGACCCTAGTCGTGATCTGAACAGCATAGGGATGCTGGGAAGATGCCTCTCTTGTGTTCCGTGAATATGTTGCATTGGGTGGGATAATTGATTTTAATTCGGCAGAGCATTGACCATGGTAATACCTGTAGAAGAGAGATAGTGAAGATACTCTTCTTCTATGATCTAGTGACTGTAGGGATGCAGTAAGGGTATTAATTAATTTGATATTAACACTTGATACGTATTTCGACACCATATGTGTCATCTTCAGAAGCGAATTACATACTAGTATGTATTAAAAAAAGTTAGAAAAAATATCGCAAAGATAAATGAAATACATGGGCGTAGCCAGACATCTTGTTAGGGGGGCCAACCCCTCATTAGGCCGAGAGGGGGGGGGGGGTTTGCAATTAATATATACATAGATTATTAATTATTTATTTAAATAAAAAAAAATTAAATTAATATAGTGGATTGGGGCGTTTAAAAAAAAATTCCCAATGGGAAAAATATATATTTTTTTTTTAGGACAAGCCAGGGGGGGGGGGGCAACGGCCCCTCCCTGCCTCCCCCTGGCTACGCCCATGATGAAATATTTGTAAAAATGCATTGAAATAAAAAAAAGTGAAGGAATTTTTTTCGACAGAGTGTGAATGAGAAAAAAGTGTGAGTGCTTAAAAAAAAAAAAAAAATAAATAAATAATAATAATTAAAGATTATTATTATTTTTTTAATTTAACAAATCTTTTTGCCCCCGGGCTTGGAGTAGTAGGTAGAGTGTAGGCGCGATTCGGACCCCGGGCAGTCGAATGATTTTATTTAAGCCATTTGTATACCAAATGGCTTAAATAATAATGCCTGGACCCCCAATATGTATATTAAACTATAACGGATATCGTACAAGTCTTATAATGCCTGAGTTGTCGAAAAGACTATGTGAATGAGTGTGTGAGTGTGAATGAGAAAAAAAATGTCAATGATTTTTACACAAAAAAAAAATATTTCTATTTAAAAAAAAAATTGAGTGATTTTTATGGAAAATAGAAAAGAAAAAGATGAGTATAGATTCAAGTCATTTGCCCCTCCTCCCTCTAGACCTATTTTGAGGATTATTAGAATTATTTAAGAAATTTTTTAAAATTCAGGAATTTTAATTATAATTTTCATATATAAATCTAAAAAGTTTTAATGAGAAAAAGAATGGAAATTTATTCATTAATTTATTTTAATAATTGAATGTGAATTAATATCTCCAACAAGATGCGTGAGACGAGGGAGGATCGAATTATATGTAAAAACAAAGGAAATATATTCACGAAACGAAAGTCGGATGCATAGGCTTGTAGCATGTTACGATCCAGAAACATAAAGAAATTTTTAAAAAATCAGACTTATTACAATAAGAGTGACGAGAGATAGACGTTGAAGAAAGCATTTCCATAGGTCTAATATAGAAAGAATATAATGTTTTTAATAATAATTAGAAATATTTTTCTATCTTAGAATGTTCACAGAGAGAATCAAAATTTTTAAGAAGAAAATTTTATATACTTTAGTTGAGAAAATTGATTTTTTACTAAAGTAAAAAATTTTGGAAAAAAAAACCACCCGTTCAAAAAAAAGGAACTGTTGGGAGCCGAATCAAAAGAGAGAGAGAGAGAGACTTTTATAGATTTAAATGATAATCAAATATTATAAAATGAGGGGGTTGTTATACTCGAGATATTAAAATAGAGAGGATCCCAGGAAAATAAAATTATTAATTGTGACATAGGCGCAACCAGGGAGGGGGGGTTTAGGGTTTTAACCCCCCCCCCCCCCCCAGGAGATAAAAAAAATCAAAATATATATATTACAAATAGAAAAGAAAAAAATATAATCATTTCGGTTCCGCAAAAGAGGAAATGTTCCGCGGGCGGCGCATGGAAAAAAATTTTGGTTCCGCGGGCGGCACATGGGGAAAAATTTGGTTCCACGGGGCGGCAAAAATTTAGCGTCTCTAAAAAAAAAGGTAAAATAATTCGAAGAGAAGTTGCTGTTGATGTTATGGAATGGAAAAAGAATAAGTACAGGTGCAGCAAATGAAGAGAGCCTTTGGATGCCAAATGCCGAAAAGGAGACGTTTCGGACAAAATTTATTCGTCCATCTTCAGTCCTCGTTGGCTTATAAATTAATTAGGCACAAAGTTGTCATTGTTGTTTTGGCACGTATTTGTGCGCATGTATATTTTTTTATAAAAACAGGCGAGTGTCAATGTTTCGTGAGTGTCTATAAGATAATATATATCTTATAGACACTCACGAAACATTGACACTCGCCTGTTTTTATAAAAAAATATACATGCGCACAAATTCGTGCCAAAACAACAATGACAACTTTGTGCCTAATTAATTTATAAGCCAACGAGGACTGAAGATGGACGAATAAATTTTGTCCGAAACGTCTCCTTTTCGGCATTTGGCATCCAAAGGCTCTTCATTTGCTGCACCTGTACTTATTCTTTTTCCATTCCAAAAAAGGTAAAATATTTTTACGGACTGGAAAAAATTTCCCCGCAAGGCAAAAAAAACTTCGGTTCTGCGAAAAAAAAAAATTTTTCACAGAAAAATATTTGAGATCAGCCCCCCCCCCGGAACCCTCCCCCCCCAAGAGCAAATCCTGGTTGCGCCACTGATTGTGATATGAAATTATTAAATGAAAAAAATTGATTGTCAGAACTCACCTATTGCAGAGAGGAAGGCTCGAATTGTGCTCAGACGGGGATGCTCAAACGACAAGGTCATTGATGAAGGGGAGAAGTCGACCTCTAGCAATTGACACCCCTGTAAAAATAAAAATTATTATTTTTTCTTATTAAATATGATTCGTGTTTTTGTGTGTAGAAGAGAGAGTTTAAAAAAAATAGGGAAAATGAGAATGATATTTTAATTAGAATGGAAATGTACACACCTTACCACCCTCTGTTAAAATTATTAAAAATAATAATATAGTTTTAAAACGAAATGTTAATCACAATTATTATTTATATATCATTGACGAGAGATAAAAGTTTAAGAATTTATATTTTCAATTATTAGCTAAATTCTCTGCAATAGGGGTGGAGGGTGAGGAGGGAGAGAAAGTAATCAATTTCCTTAAATGTAAAAATTTTACAAAAAATATAATTTTGTATTAGTATTTTAAATTTCATTTTTAAAGAAAAATACTATTTTATTTATCAGAAGGGGTGATTTACAGCCCTTCTGATAAACTCAACCTTCCCCTTGGGTACCCGAATTCATTATAGAGTTACATCTAAAAAATTGGATAATTTTATATACCCTAAGTAACAGATTTTAAAAGAGAAAAAAAAAATTGAAAATAAAATCAAAATTGAGTTGAAATTTTTCACACCCCTTTTATTTGTTGATTGAAACAGGATTAGAGGTTGGGAGGGCAAATTTTAAAATTTCAGAAAACCATACCTATAACCAAGAACTACCCTAATGGACACCCCTTATCACCCTCTGGATTCATCATTAAAAAAAAGGATAATTTTTGTTAAGAAAGAAAATAGAAAAATAAAATGTTAACCCTTTATGAAAATGAAATATGCAAATTATAAATACCTTTTAATTGGAGTGAGATGAGGGGTGTGTGTCCTTTTATTCTCACTAATAGAATCGCAATAGAAGAGAGAATTTTTGCACAGAGATGGATTCAACTAAAAGACTTGCTTTGCTTTGCTTGCTTTGTATCAGCTCACAATTAAAAATAATTTCCAATTGCGTATGTGCTGTTTATTTGACGATAATGATGACGAACATGGATGTTTTTTTCTAAGGTTCTCTCTTCTGAAACAAAGAAATATTTATCTATTATTTTTTTATCCTCTTCAATCATTAAATATTCAATAAAGATTATTTTATTAAATCATTGTTTTATTTATCCCTTAATCCTTTCACAAATATTCTTTTTAATTCTAATCCTAATATTGGAATATTTACATTTGCAAAATAATTATTTGACTCATCTTATGAAAGTGTTATTTGGGCGATAAAAAAAAAAATAAAAAAATTCATATTTATGTAATCAATCCAACTCAACTCCAACATCCAAAAAAAATTTTCCCTCCAACGCCAAATTGTTCCTATTTCCTCCCCGTAGCATGTAATAAAAAGTTACACTACACCCATCTGAGATGTACCACGTAGCTTTTGAACAAAATCGTCCAAAAACTACTAGTACTTTAATGATGCACTTTTTCTCTTTTTTTTTTTTCGATTTTCTCAAAATTGGCAATTTGCCCGATTTGGGAGCTAATTACTAATGGTAACAAAATATAAATATTTTCCCATACTTGTAAATTTAACATCTGAATCCAAATGTTCCGTATTGTCGGGAACTAAATATATGTCGACACAAAAAATCTGGTGTGACAGAACACAACTTTCGATTACTCGAAAGAAAGAGAAAGATTGCGTGCTGTGCGACAGTCACGCCAGATTTTTTTTAAATAATGAAAATTTTTTTCTTCAACAATGACAGCTGCTTTCAAGGTTACGCTGATTAGATATTCGAATTTTATCGCTCTCAAGATAATTAAAAATAATTCATTATGAACTATAAAAAATTTCCATTTTATTGGGTAAGTTGAAATATTAAATTTGCTTTTATTGGTATATAATTTTTTGTAAAATTTTCTCAAGTTCTAAAAAAAAAATCTTTTTTGATAAAAAATTCTTTGCCATCTTTACTCTTTAATAATTTTATTTTATTTTCTAATCAATTAAATTTTTAATTTCAGTCTCCGATCTTTAATCAATTTTTGAGATGGAGGCGAAAATCCATATGGCGCCCAGAACTGAGCCTTTTGAGGGAAAAAGTAAAGAGGGAGGAAATAATCCCATGGGCTGCAACTGTAAGTTAATAAATATTAAATTTTTTTCGGGGGAGGGCCTGATCTCAAAAATGTTTCTGCGAAAAATATTTTTTCGCTGAACCAAAATTTTCCGCCCGCGGAACATTCCTTCTTTCGCGGAATCAAATATTTTTTCTTAGAGGCGAAAAATTTTTCTTACCCGCAGAACAAAAAGTTTTGCCCCATGTGTCGTCCGCGGAACAATCCCTCTTTTTGCAGAACCAAAATTTTCGTGCCTGCGGGGCCGAGCAAACATTTCGAGGGGGGGGGGGGGGCTGGCCTCCTCAGCCCCCACTTATATACGCCCCTGGTTAATTCCTTTAGATTCTTAAGTAAAATGACCCCCTGAATCCAAATGTGCCCTCCGTTTTCCCTACCAGGTACAGTTTTCGGGGGACAGTCTCCTACTTATTTCCACCCCTTTTCGTTGCTCTTAGGGCCATGAATTAAATTTGGAGGGATGGAAAGGAATATTTTTAGCCTTTATGTTTCTTCTGTGGGTCTAAAGAGGTGAAAAGTTCAAAAACATGTGCATTTGGATCCAAGGGGGGATGCGGGGGGGGAGTTCTCCCTTAAATTGCAAAAAATCATTAAGA
Organism: Euborellia annulipes; assembly: GCA_023213315.1. Lineage (NCBI taxonomy): Eukaryota > Metazoa > Arthropoda > Insecta > Dermaptera > Anisolabididae > Euborellia > Euborellia annulipes. Next base: position 21,340 of record JAKCPI010000129.1, read on the forward strand.
ATTATCGATTTTTTCTGGTTTTTATTCGCAATTTTTTCACTGCTTTTCTACATATTCAGCTAACAGGACTCCTCATCCTTCCTTAAACATGCCTCAACAAAAAAAAAAAAAAATGTATATAGGATAAAGCGGGTGAGCGTGGCGACCTGCCCTCGCAAGGAGATGTTCAGCCCAGGTGGAGTTGGTTAAATTTGAAGTTTTTGAACTTTTCCCTCTCTAGAGTAATTTTAACCTTCTGAAGAAATGTTAAGGCCAAAATATTGTTTTTCATCCCTCCAAATTTAATTCATGACCCTAAGATTAACGAAAAGGGGTGGAAATAAGTAGGGGGCTCTCCCCCGAAAACGGTACGTGGTACGGGAAAACGGAGGTCATATTTGGATTCAGGAGGTCATTTTACTTAAGAATCTAGAAGAATTTTTCTCGGGTCTTTTTTTCTTGCCGAGTAGCGCAATTAGAAACAATGAAATATAATTTAAGAAGAATTTTAACCAAATTTGATTAACATTTTGTCATTTTGTTTTTCAGGCTCCTCAGAGAAGCAAAAAGTCACAGAAACGAAAATCAGTTAAGTGAATTTTATGAAGTAAATTCGTTTTGTAATCATAAGACATTATGGTAATATAAAATTTTTTTCATTTTCAGTCATTAAATTATGAACCGAGAATTAAGAAAATAAAAATACAACGAGATTTTGTTGTGGTAAGTTGTTAGATTAATAATTTTCAAATTTTGGGGTCCTGGGTTCGCTTCCCGCCCAAGCGAGAATAATTTATTTCAATTGAATTGGCTACCAATTATTTTAAATAAATTTTTTGATATTTCAGATTGACATTCCGGAACGGGAAAAGAAAAAAAAATAAAAATATATTCTCACCACCAGTAAGATTTTTAACTTCGATATGCTATTAACCTTCGAACGTGAGCGCAGTCGTAAAATTTACGGCAAATTTATTATTTCTCAAATGGAATGTCTGTGCACTTCAAATTTCAACAACAACAACCCTTATCTGTTCTTTATCTATTATTTAAGTTGTCATTATTTGCTTTTTTGATACAACAATTAGTCTGTACCGGGTCATACGTGAAATTATATGTCTGTATGAGTGTGTCTGTGAACAAAATATATTAAGAACGCAAAGAGCTACGAGGTTGAAATTTTATATTTAAGTTAGGTATCACCCCGAAACGTGACACGAAGCTTTTGAACAAAATCGGCCAAAAAGTACTAGTGCTTTACTGATGCACTTTTCAGTTGTTTTTTTTTTTCAATTTTTCTCAAAATTCACAATAACAATTTTGATTAAAATTCATAAATCAATTATTTTTTTGTTGATTTTTAAAATGTACATTCTTGAAATTGTTTGAAGACCACTTTACTCTTGTACTTCACTGCTGTGCGGCCAGTCACATCAGATTTATTTTTATTAAGCTTATTGACTTTTTTTCTTTTAAATATTGTTTTTTATTAAATTACGTTACGGCGCGCGCCCGCTCGAAGGTTAAATAAGTTTTCGATTAAATTTTGAAATTATATTTAATTTCAGTTTATGAACATCATCTGCCTACCTATTATACATATGTGTGCATATTTTATATTTATTTTCGTGAATATTGCACTTTATTACCATCTCTTTAGAGATTTCATCCTCTAAATGCTGCTTGCATTAGAAGAAAATTCGCGTAAATATTCTTTTTATATAAATTATTTCATCCAGCCCATTCACTTTTTCAGATAATAATATTAATAGGAGGGGTAAAATTTCCCACCTCCAATGGGTATTTTTCAAAACCATATCTACTTGCGCTATTATAATATTTTTTTAACAATACCTAATACATTAATAACTATTTATTAAATTAAAATATATCATTCCACTACATTATTTTCATAAAGCAATATATTTTTCAGAAAAATATTTTTTGGAATATTACGCACGCCAATGAATCAAATTTCAAGTTTAAACTACCGCAGTTAATCTTAAGTTATATTATAGGATCTACACGACTTCACGAATCAAATAATTTTGTATTTTTTTTTGTATATTTTTTTTCTAAATAAAATTGCAAGTTTTTTTTTAACCATTGTTTTGATTTTTGGTTTTATTTTATAAAATAGAATAGTTATATGTTTAGAGTCCTGTGCTGGCAATAGAGGGAAAGTACCCAAATTCGGACCCCCACTTTGTTTTTTATAGTATAAAGTATATAAATTATTGAAAAAAACCTGTTTTAAAGATATGTAATATTTACTTTACTATGTGATGTACTATTGGTAATTTATTTATGGCAAATATAAATGTATAAATTACACAGGGTGCAAATTTTTTAAAAAAACTACACACTTTGGTGATTTTCAAAGAGGTTGCCTAAACTGGACCTAAGGTAAAATGACCAAAAACTTAATTTACTGAACTAGGGAAGAGAATAAATCTGAAAAACAATTATAGAACGGTTTGACAAAAAAATATATTTTTATTTTTTAACATTTTTTAATGTAAAAATTGAAAATGTGATTGAAAAAAATAAAATAAAAATAAATGTGAAAATTGAAAAAAAGGAATGTTGAAAATGTGAAAGGAGTCGAGAGTAAATACTTCAGCGTGGGTTTTATAAGGGGTAGAAGTTTACATAAAAGTTTTACATAAAACATCACATTATGTAGGGGGGTCGGATGTGAGCAGCATTTGGGGTCCGTTTTAGGGGCCTCACTTCTACAGTTGCAAAAAACCATATTTGATAAAAAGAAACATCACGTGGAAATAATTACATGGTCAAATGATTCCTTCAACATTACCATTTAAGAATATATAAGGGTTGGAAGGCTTACCTGTCACTTATAGCGTCCAATCAAAAAAACTGAGTATTTACAAAAACTTTTAATTTTGCCAAAACACGTAATGGCTAACTGTCAAGTAAACAACTAGAGCAGGTGACATTAGGGCACTTCTACTTTGTGATGGAATCTTGCACTAGTATTTACACACTGTCTTTCGCTAAGTTTCAGCACTAAACAGGAGACAATAACCATGGGGGTTCACATTAGGGCAGGGGTTCGTATTTGGGTACTTTCCTCTATATGTACGACAAAACAATGTTTTTCAATATAAGAGTTAAGAAATTGTTAAAATTACAGCTTTTGTATCGCTTAACGAGCACCTATCATAACGAGTTAGTGCATAACGAGCAAAATAAAAATCGCTTGTGATTCCCCATTTTCTCAAACTTGTGTTATCTTATTTACTAATGTTCTCAGAATAAAAATTAATTAAATTATAGAACATAATCAGAAAATTAATTTTTTTGCGTCAAAAGTTTATTAAGCCTGTGTATCGAAGGAAAAGCCGCAAGAAAGAGAGTATTTATTTTTTCGACATAAAACGCATTAACATATTTCACTTTAATTTATGTGAGCAAAATTGTTTCGCATAACGAGTGTGTTTTGCTTTACGAATTTGATTCTGGA
>JAKCPI010000130.1:0-51534 GCA_023213315.1 Euborellia annulipes
CTTTTTTTTTTTCTGACGTCTGGCTTATGAATCGAAATAGAAATGGAATTATATTCATTTTCAAAAAAAGATGATAGAAGGGTTAAGCTTTCAAAGAAATTAATTATCATTAAATAAGGTAAGCGTTAATAAATTTATTGTTTTACTTTTTTAAATATATTTTCTCCTGTAATATATTTTTTTTTATTTTCAGAATTTCGTCCAAGATACGTCTATTTATTATTCCAGTTAAACTCCTTGTCATCTCGCATTCCTATTTGGTGAGTTTATTATTTTGTATCACGTTATTTTTTCTATAATATCTCTTATTTGTATTAAATAAATAGCAAGATTTTTCAAGAGTAAAGGGAGGAATGAAAAAATTTATTATTTTAAGGCTTTTTATATTTTTTTCAAATAAAATTCTTTATTAAATGTTGTTTTTATTTTTAATTTTAGGTGTGATTTGGACCAAAGAATTTGTTTGCTACTTTTCTTCGAGCTTTGAATGATATATATAATACGGCCTTCCTTTACACTTACTTTCATATATATTATATAATTTTATGACGTTTGACTTTTAAAACGAAATAGAAATGGAATTATATACATACTCATTTACAAAAAGAAAAAAAGACGGAAGGGATTCATGCTTTCAAAGAAAATGCAGGGCGATTAAATTGCATTAAATAAGGTAAGCTTTTATGAAAATGATCTTTTATTATCTTTTGAATGTTTTCTCTTTTTTTTTTTTTATTAACTATATATAAGCAGATAGTTCAAGATTCAAGGGAATGACAAAATTTGTCTTCCAATTTTATTTATTTTATTATTCTTTATTTAAAATCAAATGAAAACTTCACCTAGGATGTAAGTAAAGAAGAAAATAATTGAAGCCAATTCCTTGAATTCTAATATCTCTTATTTTATGAAAAATATTACATGTAATTAGTTTATTGGAAAATGTTCTTAATTTTTATATAGTTTTAGTTTGTTCTAGTTAGTTGAGGAGAAAGGGAATGTTATTTATAAAATAATATAGAGGAATATCTTTTAATTCAAAATAGTTTTGATATTAGGATTAAATTTAATTAAATTTATTTTATTTAAATAAATATATCTTAGATTTACAAAATATTTCATTCAATCTCTTTGATAATTAAATTTTTTATTACTTTTTTTTTTTCAGAATTCCTTTTGAACTACGTCAACTCGTGGAAAAAACGAACCGAACTGGGCTCAAAAGGCTGCACCCCGCATTCTTCGACGTTGTAAAAGCTTTTAATAGGATACCAGGTGAGCTCATCAAGTGCATCCTGCAATTTCTCTGAGGAAACTATCCGCTGAACACAGAGCTTGTATGGGAGAAGATCAAAGAGTTAGGCAGGAGTCTCCTTAAGCAGATGATATGTTGCTGTGTGAAGAAACTTGCGACGAACTGGAAAATTACATAGGCATCTGAAAGAATCACCTCGGTCTGCGTATTAATCGACGCCAAGATAGAATACATGCAGTAGTACTATCAAAAGACTGACCGCAGATAAAATTATACTTAATGACCAGGTGCTTTCTAAATGTCGCAGTTTTCGCTATCTTGGCTCGAGGATCAGTGATGATGGGGAACCAACGGAATGTCGGGTGTGTGTATATATGCCAGTTGGCTTAAATGGTGAGAATGCTCCCGAATTCTATGCGACTGACGGATGCCAATTTATTTCAAATCAGCAATCTACCGGACAATGTTGAGAACGATTACTCTGTATTCAACTGAGATTTGGGCCCCCACGAAGAACCACTACATGGGATGGATATGCAGATGCCCAGATATCACTAGACTTGATCACATCTCAATCAAGAGTAGGTTTGGCTTAGCGTTAATCACTGACAAGGGAGTGTCTCCGCTGGTTTAGACTCCAAGAGACGAAGACGAAGACGAAGACGACAATGAAGAGGAGCATTTATTTCATTGAAGCCATCATTAGAATAAACTAATTATAAATTATGAATGAAATATTCGTTAAAATGAAATGACTTGAGAGCATCTACCCCATCGATTTCCTTTACAAATAAGAGAGGCGGGCAAAAAACGATTGAACCTAAAATGAACCGGCAAGATCAGGGTTACAATTCTCTAAGCCAGCGGTTCCCAACCCGTGGGCCGCGGGCTGATTGGAACTGGGCGGCGGATGTCTAAGAAAAGATAAAAATTATATATATATACACTGGGCCTCAGCGTTATTTTTACGGAAAAAGTGGACCGCACATCAAAAAATGTTGAGGAACCACTGCTTTAAGCTATTCTTAACTGAAAACCATTGGCGGAATCCGATCCTCACATTTTGCATACTAAGAGGCTGCTTGTTGTTGAACCCAACGTCATTTTGCGGCTGTCATTTGGTGAGTTTATTATTTTGAATAATTAATTTTCCAATAATATTAATAATTGGTACTAAGGTCATTTTTATGTTACAAAAGTCAAGAGAATAACAAAATTTGACTTACAATTTTATTCTTTTCTACTTTCTCTTACCTCTATATATGTTCAAATATATAGAGAGAGAAAGTATTGGATTAATGTCAAAAATTCGATGTCGAGATTTTGATGGATATACACGTTTTGAGATCCTCTGAATCAAAAAAAAGTGGTTTTCGAGACAGGGTCTGTCTTTTAACAAGAAAGAGGGTGCAAAAATCAAAGAAATTACAAATTTTTGCTTCCTATATTTTTCCTTTATATTTTATTAAAATTAAAGCAGTACTTTTTGGTTTTATCCCAGGCGCCCGAGCCAGCTGGAGGGGGATCCAGGGGGTGGGCGAAGCCCCCCCTCTCAAGACACGAAACCCAAGGGGAGTGATACCTATATAGAGAAATCGACCAATAGTCAAGAGATTGATGAAATTTTCCAAATTCATTTTATTTGCATCATGGTGGTGTCTTTTTGCTAATTTTTTCTTTTTATATCTGCTGGCCAGATATTTTACAGATTCTTTCATTTGAGAATTCTATCTGTGTTAAGACTTTATATATATATCTGCGAAGATAAGTTTTCTCGGGTTGAGTCGCGTGTGATGTTGAAATTTACTCGACGTTTCGGCTCTCCTTTTGGAGCCATTTTCAAGAGTATGGGATTAGGGGGGTATCTGTGTTTAATTTAGAGTCAACCTAAATTAAACACAGACACGATCACACACACACACACACACACACACACACCCAATCTAAATCTCAGAAACAAACCCAAGCTCCTATCACATCCACTAACCAAACCAATAACACATCGACTTGGGGAGGCAGACTGAGGCCCCGTGTCAACCTAAACCGAACACAAACGCAATTACACACACTCAACCTTCCTCCTGCTCCAAACCAAACCAAGCCTCTGAGGCATCCACCAAATTGACCTGGGGACCAGCAAGACTGCGACCCCGTAAACAAACCACCCCAACAATTCCCCCCTAATCCCATACTCTTGAACAGGGGTCTCCAAACTTTCCAGCCTTAGGGCCATACTGATTACTCCAGTAAGTTCCGAGGGCCAAAACCATATTATCATTGTTGCCGGTGGTTAAAAGTGAAATAGTCCACTGATGAAAAAAAGTCCGAAAAAGTACGCAACGTTTAAAAAGGCTGCAAATCGGGCTCTCCGCGGGCCGGACAAAATCTGTCCGCGGGCGGATGTGGCCCTCGGGCCTTAGTTTGGAGACCCCTGCTCTTGAAAATGGCTCCCAAAGGAGAGCCGAAACGTCGAGTAAATCTCAACATCACACGCGACTCAACCCTAGAAAACTTATCTTCGCATACATCCAGTCGCGGAAACCTTCCAGAACATATATATATATATATATATATAAGGGAATATCTATTTAATATTATATATCTTTGTTCTTTTCTTAATTTAATTTTAAATAGGAAATTTCGTTTTTTTTTTTTTTTTTTTTTTGGGGGGGGGGTAGTTCTATGTTGTGACATAATATTTGTATGGAGATTCTATTATTCTGATACAGGGTGGCTACAGACCTAGAAAAATTTAAAAAACTACTAATAGTCGATAGTTTCATTTCGGTTCAGCAGCAACATCTCAATCTCTCTCTTCCCTTCCTCAGGTAAATAAACATTATTCAATTATTCATCCCTTGTCAATTAATAATTAAATATGTCAAGTGGGATGGAGGGAGTTAAAAAACATTGAATTATATTGATTTCTATTCAGTGGCGTAGCGAGGGGGGGGGCAAGGGGGGGTCATGATGCCCCGGGCGCCGCTCACAAAGGGGCGCCAAATGGTCCGCAAAACAAAAAAAAATTGCTGGATAATTTTTATTTTTATTATAATTGATTTCTGGAAAATATATTTTAAATGTAGTGCCAGTGTAATATAATAATTCTCGCCGAAAAAAAGTCGGCGAAAAAACTCGGCGAAAAAAGTCGCCGAAAAAAAGCGCACCGAAAATTTTCTAGCCGAAAGCAAAATCTCGACGAAAAAAAAAATCGCCGAAAAAAAATGGCCGAAAACCCGAAAAGTTCCAAAATAAAATATTTTTAAAAATCTGGTGTGACTGTCGCACAGCAGAAAACTTTCTCTTACCAAAGGTACTGTTCTGTACTTGTCACACCAGATTTTTTGTGTCGTCATACGTATATAAAGCGTCGATATATTAGACCAGAGTTTTCCAAACTGTGAGGCGCGCCTCCCCAGGGAGGCGCGGGCTAGTCTAAGGGGAGGCGCGAATATTGGCCACCAAGATCAATTTTCCAAATGATTGCTAGTTTTATAAATAAAATAATTAAATTTAGAAGATTCTGGGACGGAGGTTTTCCTTAATTAAAAAATATGAATAAATAAAAAAAATATTTTTATATAAATTTATATTTTTTAGTATTAAAAATTTTTGTTTTTGTATTATTTTATTAAATGTGTGGGGTAGGGGGCGTCATACGATTAAATATTTTTAAAGGAGGCGTTGTAACAAAGTTTGGAAACCACTGGCCTAAAGTAAGACTCATTCTAGAAAATTATCCTATGTGTAAAACCCAAAGGCGGATTTTATTTATTACGATTGGATTTCAAATGGCTTAAATAAGAATGCCTGGACCCCAACATATAAATAATCTTTTTTTTTTCATCTGCCCGTCTAGCCAACTGCCATTGGGCTAAAATTTTTACAAAATATACATATCGTCGCTTGCATCACGTAGTGACGTATCTCAAAAAAATTAAAAATTGAGATACACGGGTATGGCCGTGTCCTGGCGTTCTTTACATTATCACAAAGTGACGAATCTGTATTTCCATGTTTTTTTCGTATTATTTAGGATTTTTGGTTTTGCGTATCTATACATTTAATATAACAACACGAACTATAAAAAGCTCTCCTGAAAAATGATAGAAATTGAGATAGGCCACTACGTGTTGCAGGCGACGACGATATATCAAAATAATATAAAAAAAACAATATTAATAATATATATATTATTAATAACGGTTATCGTAAAAAGTCTTATAAGGCCTAAGTTGCCGAAAAGACTGTGTGAATATGTGTGTTAATGTGAGAGTTGTTAAAAAAAAAAAAAAAATGGATTAGGGGTTGAAAAATTGAAAAAAATGTTTTTTAAATTTTTTTTTAGCTAAATCGAAGCCAAATAAATATTAAACATTCAAAAAATAGCGTTGATTATTATTTTATAATATTAAGGGATGAGATGAAGGGTTGATTATTTAAGAAAGGCCTTGGAATATTCCAAATCACTTGTTGACATTCTTTTACAGCTCTAAATATAGTTAGATTAGAGCAAAAGGTATTTTTTTACTTTTAATAAAAAGGGAATTGTTATTTTCATCTATTTATTCCTATAATAAGAGAGAAGAGACAAGTTTATCTCGTTCAGTCGAGAGCGTGGCCTGCTGGCAGGCGCTGCTATCTTTTTTGTGTTTAAAGTGAATCAAAGTGAATAATTGATATAGTGTAACCCACCCTAACCTCACCGTCAGCCAACACACCCTCTTGAGAGTCTTATTAAAGGTAATTATTATACATTTTATCGATGAAAAAAAAAATGATAGAAACAAATAATTTGACTGCGAAAAACGATTCTTTTGAATATGAAATTAAATATTTTGTATTTCACTAAGGGTAGAGGGAGATTATAAGATGTTGAAAGGGGGAGGGGGAGTGTAGGTGTCATTGAAAACAAAATTAGTTTTTTATTTTTTATTTTTTTTTAAATACACTTTTTTCTCATTCACACTCAACACTCACACACACATTCTTTCTCTTTCTATGTGGCCTATATTTTTGTAAATCAAATTTCCTTATTATACTTTTACACAGGGGTGGGTGGATTAAGGATTGAAAATTAAAATAAAATAATTTCAAATTAAAATTAAAATAATTATTTATAAATGTATTCAAATTATTTCGCGGTGAAGGCTCGCATTTCCTTAAGGGGGGGGGGGGGGGGCTATGAAGGCATTAACCAGGGGGTTAATGCCCCATCCCCTATAATGCACAAAGATATTAATGTTTTTTAATACTTTTACTAAAAAATAAGTGCATTCCGTTTGAGTTAAAAAAAAAATTAAATTATATTCAATATTTAGCAAATAGTATAGTAGGATAGAAACATTTTAATGTCATTCTAAAATTTCGTATTACTGGGGCGGAATTAATTTTTGAAGATTTCGAAACTCTCATAAACAGATAATAATAACACTGGGTAACTTAGGAACCCATCGAATCCCTTGCAGAATTTTGTAGGGATTTTTTTCATTAGGTAGAAAAGTAAGAAATGATTAGTCCACTTAGAATTTTCCTGGGGTGAGTTATCGCATCTTTTTGTATATAGAACTAATCTCAATTCGGATTTGAATTTTTACTTTCTCTTACCCATATGTATAAGTTAATATACATATATATAGAGAGAAAGTATTGGATTCATGTCAAAAATTCGATGTCGAGATTTTGATGGATATACACGTTCTGAGATCCCTTGAATCCAAAAAAGTGGTTTTCACGACATGGTCTGTCTGTGTGTCTGTTTGGGTTCAATTTAAAACATGAAGGAATTGAACTAGGAGGTTGAAATTTTATATTTAAATTAAACACCCCCCTAGGGGGTGAAAATAAGATTTGAGAAAAATATTTTTCTTCAGGAATGAAAGTTAGAAGAAAACGCAACCGGAATGTTTTCTTTAAAAATATATTTTAACAGCTGGCATTTCGGCTTTGGTCAAAGCCATCCTCTGAGCTGTTAGTGGTCATGCGAGGATGGCTTTGACCAAGGCCGAAAAGTAAGCTGTTAAAATATACTATTTTTAAAGAAAAAATTCTGGTTGCGTTTTCTTCTAACTTGCAATCCTAATACAAATTCCACCAGCCATAAAATACCCTTATACCAGCTTTTTCCAAACTGTGAGGCTCACCTCCCTAGGGAGACGCGGTCTAGTCTAAGGAGAGGCGCGAATATTGGCCCCCAGAACCAATTTTCCAAATGATTGCTAGTTTTAATATAAATATGAATAAATAAAATATTTTAAAAATGGGGGGGGGGCGTCATAAGATTAATTATTTTTAAGGGAGGCGTGGTAACATAAAGTTTGGAAACCACTGTATTAGACGATGTTTTGAAATTTATAAATATGGGAAAATATCTATTTATATTCCTGGCTTCAATCTTTCTTATGAACTAAAAGGGTTAAGTGGTCTTCATAAGATTTCAAAAGCAAAATGAGAATATACATTTTAAAGAACATCTAAAAAATAATTGATTTTTGAATTTTAATCAAAATCTTTGGAACGAATTTTGAGAAAATCGAAAAAAACTGAAAAAGTACATCGAAATTCTTTGGCCGATTTTAATTAAAAGCTTATTTTACGCCCTAGGGCGGCGCCTAACTTAAATATAAAATTTCATCTTCCTAGCTCAATTCCTTCATGCTTAAAATTGAACACACACACACAGAATATTTTTGATTTTTGAAGCGGGTCGTAATAGATTTATTTATTTATTTATTTATATTTCGGCCTTTTTAAATGCATAATTTGAGGTTTTATTAGTACTTTTTTTTTTAATAAAAAAAAAAACACTCACACTTTTTTCTCATTCCTACTCACACTCACACACACATGCACACAGTCGTTTCGGCAACTTAGGCCATATAAGACTTTGACGATAACGGTTATATTAATTAATAATATATACGGTATATTTGGGGTCCAGGCATTCTTATTTAAGCCATTTGGTATCCAAATGGCTTAGATAAAATCATCGGACTGCCAGGGGTCCGAACCCCTGACCCTTGGTTTAGAAGGCCAGCACTCTAGCCACTAGACCAAGCCCGAGGGCCCGAGCCCTGCTTATAAATTTCATTTCATCTTCTAATATATCGGCGGAAACTATATATACGTATGTCGACACAAAAAATCTGGTGGGACAGTCACACCAGATTTTTAAAAATATTTTATTTTGGAACTTTCCGGATTTTCGGCGAGTTTGTTTTAGGCGAGATTTTGCTTTGGGCGAGAAAATTTTCGGCGAGTTATACCGCCCCCATAATAATTTTGTATATTCTACATATAATATTATATGGTTTTCGAATGGGGGGGGGGGGGCGCTTAAAAGGTATTGTGCCCCGGGCGCGCGTTAAGCTCACTACGCCACTGTTTCTATTGAATTTTCCCCAAATATCACAGGATTTTCTTTTTATCCCTTATCTAAAAGAAAAAAACAACTTGTCATTTAATAACATTTCGCAATTGAATATAAAAAAATTTCAATAGGAAAGTATAAATTTAATTAGAAGATGAAAAAATTATTGCAACCTCTTGAGCGATTTATTTAATAGGGGGTTTGTTATTTAAGCCTCCCCCTCTTTTTTTCTCTCATCAGGTAAATACAGTACTCAATTTTTTATTAGGCCTTTCTAATTAATGATTAAAAAGGGACGGAAAGGAAAAATTACGTTTATATATTCTAAATTTTAATTAATTTAATATTGGAAAAACAAACAGGCTGCTTTTTATTTTTTATCTCGTCTAAAAGAAAAAAAAGATTAACTTTTCTAAAAAAAAACCTATCATATGATTTCTATTATGAAAATTGACTTTTTGTATTTAAAAAGGATATTTGGGAAAGGATTACGGGATAAATAAAACAATTATTTAAAAAAAAATCTTTATTGAATATTTAAATTATATTGTTGATAGAATAGGATAAAAAATAATAAATAAATATTTCTTTGTTTCAGAAGGAAAAAAATCATCCATATTCGTCATCATCATTATCAAAGAAACAGGACTTAAGCAATTGGAAATTATTTTTAAAATCTTTTTTTGCGCATTCACGTCGAGCAAGAAGCCAGTCGATTGAATTCATCTCTCTGCTTTACTTCCATTGCGATTCTTTTAGTGAGAATAAAACATCTCACACCACTCAACTCTTAATTAAAAGGTATTTATAATTTGCATATTTAATTTTCATTAAGGGTTAACATTTTATTGTTATATTTTCTAAGTTTTTTTTTTTTTAAACACTCACTTTTTTCACATTCACACACACACACACACACATACACACGGTCTTTTCGGCAATTTAGGCCTTTTAAAACTTTTTACGATACCCGTTATTTGTAAATATATCTATCGGACTGCCTGGGATCCGAACCCTCCACTCTTAGTATACAAGGCAGGCGAGCTGCCAACTACACTAATTTATAAAATTATCTATTATTTTTAATAATGAAACCATAGGGAGAAAAGGGGGTGTACATTTCCCATTCCAATTAAAATATTATTATTATTTTTCTTTAAAATAAGTAAAAAAATCGTTTATCATTATTATTTTTATATACTGCCTTGAAATGCAATTTGAGGGGTGCTAGTCGATTTATAGATATCTTTCTATAAAATTTTATCTTTTTACTTTCTTTACGCAACAGAACAACAGCTTGAAAATTTACAAACGTGAAAAGTAATAACTTTTTACTTTCTCGTATAGAGAAAGTATTGTAATCGTAAAAAAAATTCGACTTCGAGATTTTGATGTTTCTCCACGTTTTAGACCTCCCTGAGTCCAAAAATACCATTTTGGGCATTATGTCTCGTGTGTCCGTGTGTCGTGTGTGTGTGTGTGTGAACACGATTGCTTAAAAACCAAAGCCGCTAGATCGATGAAATTTGGTATATGCTCCTTACACTAAAATTGTAGATTTCTATCAACTTTTGGAGTAAATACGTCACATGGAAGTAGTACTTTACCTAATAAGTTTTTTCAGAAATTTCGAAATTTTCAATTTCTTTGTTATATTATGATAAAATACTCAATTTTAAAAAGTTTTTATTCTTTGATATTTTTCCGAAAACTGAAAAGTTTTTGAAATAATCACAGAAGAAAACGACATTTTTCGTAAATAGGAAAGAAAAATAAAAAAAATCATACAGGTGTCATTAAAAATCATGTAAATATAAACAAATGAATTTGTGAAACTCCAAAAGTTGATAGAAATCTACAATTGCCCAAACAAATTTCATGGCTCAAGAAATTCGTTGGAACAAATTTTTTTTATAATCATTTAATTTGTTTAAAAAAGAACATTAATTTTTTAATTTCTCTTACCTATATATGTTAATTTATAGTGATTAAGTATTGGATTCATGTCAAAAATCGGTGTCGAGATTTTGATGGATATATGAGGTCCTCTGAATACAAAAAAGTGGGTTTTCGCGACTTGGTCTGTCGGTGTGTCTGTCTGTCTGTGTGTCAGTCTGGGTTCAATTTAAAGCATGAAGGAATTGAGCTAGGAGGTTGAAATTTTTATATTTAAGTTAGACACCCACCTAGAACGTGAAAATAAGCTTTTGATCATACTAGTACTTCACTGATTTACTTTTTCAGTTTTTTTACATTTTCTCAAAATTCGCTCCAACTATTTTTATTAAAATTCAAAAATCATTCATTTTTTAGATGCTCTTACATAAAATTTGAATTTTTTATTTTTTTTTTTTTAAATTTATTCTAATACCACTAGCCCAAATAACACTTTCATAATATAAGATGAGTCAAATAATTATTCTGCAAATATAGATATTCCAATATTAGGATTAGAATTAAAAAGAATATTTGTGAAAGGATTAAGGGATAAATAAAACAATGATTTAATAAAATAATCTTTATTGAATAGTTAATGATTGAATAAGATAAAAAATAATAGCTAATTATTTCTTTGTTTCAGAAGAGAGAAAAACATCCATGTTCGTCATCATTATTCATCATTATTATAAAATAAACAGCACATAGCAAGTCAAGTCTTTTAGTTGAATCCATCCATCTCGAGGAAGGAGCCATCTCTGTGCAAAAATCATCTCTTCTATTGCGATTCTATTAGTGAGAATAAAAGGACACACACCCCTCATCTCACTCCAATTAAAAGGTATTTATAATTTGCATATTTCATTTTCATAAAGGGTTAACATTTTATTTTTGTATTTTCTTTCTTAACATATATTTATAAATAAAATTATTCTTTTTTTAATGATCAAACCAGAGGGTGAGAATGGGCTGAATTCCTTAAAAATAAATTGGTTAAAAAAATCGTTTGTCATTATTATTTTTTTATTTTTTAAAGTTTGAATTTTATTTATTTCTTAAATCTTAATAATGTAAATAATTATAACTTATTAATAAGGGAAGGAATATCTGAGCTGACTAAAACAACCATATAAAAATTAACTTTATTAATAAATATGTAGCATATAATGGATTAATAAAAATTACAAGTCTTTTAATTAATATACTAATTATAATTGGGGACGATAAGGCAGTGGCGTACGAGGGGGGGGGGGGGGCGGTCCGCCCCGGGGCGGCAAGGCCCCCATATATTTATAAAAAAAATTTAATGAAAATTTCACTTTGAGAGGCCCCGGGGCCCTCAGGGCTCAAGAAAAATGGGAAAATTTAGATAAAAAAATGAAATTTAATGAAAATTTCTCTTTGAGAAGCCGGGGCCCTTGGGGTTCAGGCATATACGGTATTTTAAAAATATTTTTGTGTATGGAGGAGAAGGATATTTAAAGATGAGCACCCACCCCCAAAAACAAAAAAATCAATATAAGGCCCCCTCTTTAGTGTCGCCACAGGCCCCCAACTGCCTCGGTACGCCTCTGCGATAAGGAGAATAAATACCAGCCTTCGTTCTCTCTCTCACCACCTCAATTTATTTGCAAATATTTCGGCTCCTATACAGGGGCCATCTTCAGTGCATATATGAATTTTATGAGAGAGATTGTCAATTCAGTAAAAATATAATCGAGAACAATTGAGCGCATGAGCCTCGTGTCTGGACGGTCTATGCCAGATATACTGGCATATATATTTTTGAATATCTATAATATTTGCATAATAACATAAAATATTTTTAAAAAAGTGATTATTAATTTGTTTCTTTTTTTATTTTCAGAATTCGTTCCCAGAGGCTTCTTGTCGTTAATCCAGATGAACTCACCGTTATTTCTTTCGAATTGCCACTTGGTGAGTTTATATTTTTCAAATAGACATACAAAATTTGACTTATAATTTTATCAAACCATTTAAATTTGAAGACAAATATTTTTTACCAAATTCTGAATACGGTTTTTTATATTTTGGATTCATAATACTAATTTCAAATCTTAAATTACTATTTCTATTATTTTGAACCCAATGCTTTGCTATGGGAGATTTTCAGAAATTTTTATCTTCTTTCGTTTTAATTAATAAATTTTCGTTGAACGATATAAAACTATTTTTATTTTTATCTAGGACTCTAATAATAAAATTCATTTTTTTTTTCTTTTATTAAAAGTGATTTGAAAAACTAGAAAAGTTTTTAATTCTCAATTCAACATTATCTTTTTTAAATTAAATATATTAGAGAATTTTGTGTTTATAAATTGAATGCTCGAAAAAGCGATTGTAAGACGCATTTTGGAAAATATTATTTTTGAAAAAAAAGTGCGTCTTAGAATTGATGAAATACTGTTGTTGGGGAGGAGGATGGATTGGATGGATTAGATATAGGCGCGGTCTCCTCGCTTTTGAGGGTCCAGGCACTTAGGCCACCAATGTGGGCCCCTTGTGCCATTTCGCCGGATCGCTACTCGATCCTTATACGCCCCCCCTCAACCAGCCCAGCCTCGCAAAGAAATCTAAAAGCCTATTGGGGGGGATCGCATGAATATCCTTGGGTTCCAAAATTGAACTTCCCAATGTGGATAATCTAGTTGATGTCACCGCCTGACAACTACAAATAATATGTGTTGGGGTTTCATCTTCTGATTCGCAGCCCCTACATAAGGGGCTGTCCTTTATACCCATGGGCGTAACTAGAGAATCTGGCTGGGGGGGGCCATGGGACCAGCCATACTTGCTGGGGGGGGGGGCATGAGACCAGATAACCTCGATGGGCGAGTCATTCCACGTCAAATCGATACACTTTTTAACCTCACCATCTCAGATTTGTATGAAATTTGGGTCATAGGTAGAGTCAATAGAGACTAAGAAAAAGCCCCAATTTCAACTTGATATCTCAAATCGTTTAAGAAATATGGCGTGTTAAATTTGTCAAAAATGGCAAAAAATCGACCTAACCACATCTATTTAAATTGCTCTAAAATCTCTTAGAGATGAGACAGAGAGATGAATGAGGTGTCATTTTACAGCTTTTTAGACACCCTTTCCAAAGGGGGTAATAAAAAAAAATTTTTAATTTCAAAATCAAAAATTTAAATTAATTTTTTTCAAAAAGTACCCCTTCGAAAATTTTGAAAAAATTCTAAAATGGTCCTTGCTTAAAGGTTAAAAGATAATATAAGCCTCATCGAGGGATCATGATGGGATCATAGAAAAATTAATTAAAACAACCCTTGCGTTAGTTTTTTGTCATAATTGGGAAATATTATACAGGCTAACAGTGATTTTGGTACCGGGACTAGTTTGAGCTATTCTCGTCGCTATATGCGTCGTCCTTTTTCCAAAAATGCCGTCAGTTTTGCTCGAATAGCTCTAGTTTTAGAGATATAGAGAATATAACGTTTTAATTGAAATTCTGCTCTAAAGCGGCTCTTATTTTGAGTTTTCTAGATTTTTTTATGGTGTTTTCTCTTAAAGATACACAGGTAGCTAAGGTACATAGAAAATTTAGAGATTCTGCCCAATCAGAAGTGATTTAGTGGTGCAAAACACGGCTAAAAGTTGAAAAAAATTCAATTTTTCCAGCCATCATTCATTCGTGCAAATCGGTTAATTATTAACGAAATTATAAACAAAATAGTTAATCTACAAGTCAAGATAAGAAAATTTTATGATAAAGATGGTGTTTTGCTTAGAAGAATTCTTGGGTGTAATGATAGCGCTGAAATAACAAGTTTATAATTTCTTTAATAATTAACCGATTTGCACAAATGAATGATTTCTGGAAAGCGAAAGAGTTACAGAATATCGTACATATATGTTTTTTGCATTCAGGGATGTTAAAAAAATTTTAGGGTTGTTCAAAGTTTTTTTTTTTTTTTTTGAAAACATTCACACTTTTTTCTCATTCACACTCACACTCACACACATTCACACTGTCTTTTCGGCAGCTCAGGCCATATAAGACATTTACAATAACCGTTATTTATGAATTTATATATATTAGGGTCCAGGCATTTTTATTTAAGCCATCTGGTATCCAGATGGCTTAAATAAAATCATCGGACTGCCTGGGGTCCGAACCCGCGACGTTTGGTATATGAGGTTAGCACGCTAACCTCTACACCACGCCCCGTGGGCTTGTCCATAGTTAAGAAAAACTGGAAAAATTGAATTTTTTTCAACTTTTAGCCGTGTTTTGCACCACTAAATAAATCACCTCCAATGGGGCTGAATCTTTAGATTTCTATGTATCTTAGCTACCTGTATATCTTTAAGAGAAAACACCATAAAAAATCTAGAAAACTCAAAATAAGAGCCGCTGTAGAGCAGAATTTCAATTAAAACGTTATATTCTCTATATCTCTAAAGCTAGAGATCCCAAGCAGCATTTTCCGTAAGAATTACTAGCATAAAGTTTTTTTTACTTTTGGAGAGGAAAAATGTAGTTAATTAATCTTATTTATGGAACTTTTTAGTAATAATTTCCTTTAAAGTAAATAGCACAGGAAAAATAACGTTATTTTTACTACCAAATTAAACTTCAAAGTTGTCTACCTAATGGTAATATTCATAGGTAAATATTTGGTGAAATTTACTCAAAGAATTTACTTATAAGTTTTTTTTACTCAAGAGTAAAAATGTTAGTAGCGCTACCGTGGCAAATATTACTTTAAAATAAAAATTACTTTGAAGTAATAAAATCAAGTAGCAGCCACCACTTTGTTACGGTAAAAGTGATAAAATTTCGACGTAATTTCTGAAGTTATTTTCCCATAAAAAAAACCCTTTAATATAACCTATAAGTAGGGCTGGACGGTAATGGATTTTCATTACCGACCTCGATAATGAAAAAAAAACCGGTTTTTCTCGAAAGTCGGTAAAAATTTTTTACCGCCCGCGGAACAGAAATTTGCCGCCGCGGAACCAAAATTGGCCGCCGCGGCACAGAAATTTGTCGCCGCGGAACCAAAGTTTGCCGCCGCGGCACATTTTTTTCCCGCGGAACCAAAATTTTTCCCCGTCCGAAAAAATATTTTACCTTTTTTTTAGAGACGCCAATTTTTTCTGCCGTTCGCGGCACAGAAATTTGTCGCCGCGGCACATTTTTTCGCGGAACCAAAATTTTTCCCCGTCCGAAAAAATATTTTACCTTTTTTTTAGAGACGCTGATTTTTTCTGCCGCCCGCGGCACAGAAATTTGCCGCCGCGGAACATTTTTTTCGCGGAACAAAAATTTTTTACCGTCCGAAAAAATAAGTTTTTACCGACTTTCGAAAAAAAACCGGTTTTTACCGAATTAGAGGTTCGTTACCGCGTTTTCGGTAAAAAATTTTTACCGGTTTTTACCGGTAAACCGGTTTACCGTCCAGCCCTACCTATAAGTAAGTCTAACCTAAAATAACTTATAAAAATAACTAAGAGGTAATATTTGTCTCTGTAGAGTAAAAATGTCTCATCAGTATTATTTTTAAGGAATTCTTACTATAAAAATAGTCAAAATGACTTAAAAGTGAAAAATAATACTTTAAAGTAATATTTAAATAAAGATGTCGTATTGTATAATGGTTAAATAATAATAACCTGCCAATTAATGAAATAAACAATAATTTATGATAAATAAAGACCATTACTTACAAACTTATGTAAATTTGTACCTACCAAAATAATTAAACATGATTATTAGCCGTTTTTTTGAAAATGTTGGTTTTATTTATTTTGACATTTATAAAAAAATATTCATAAAACTACATATTTGTTAGGGCGCACAATTTTATTCGAAGTATAATCATTATATTTATCAAAAAAATTTCGAGCGTTTGTATTTTCTTCCAATCCATGTCCTCTTTCGCCTGTGAATAAAATTTAACATTTTTCGGCCATCTTCTTTTACCATTAAAATAGACATATTTCTTGATAAACTTGCATGATGCCATTTCTTTAAAATAATTTCCGAATATAAACGAATGGAAAGCCGAGGTTCAACTATCGAATAATTGGGAAAAATTACCAAACCTTCACGTAACCATTATGTACCTATTACGAATCTGTAACGTGATTATTACCGTTCCAGCTAAAGTTTTTGTGTGGTAAAAAGACCACAATCCTATTCCCCACTTTGGGAATAATCCGGTAATCATACCGATATAAATACGTTGCGCTCTCTGGTAAAAATTACTTTAAAGTTAACTTCAAGGTAACAGTGTAGTCATTTAAACTTTAAATGCTGCTTGGGATATTCGAGCAAAACTGACGGCATTTTTGGAAAAAAGGACGTCGCATATACTCAGAGATCAGCTCAAAATATCCCCGGTGCCAAAATCACTGTCAGCCTGTGTAGTGTTTCCCAATTATGACAAAAAACTAACGCAAGGGTTGTTTTAATTAATTTTTCTATGATCCCATCATGATCCCTCGATGAGGCTTATATTATTTTTTAACCTTTAAGCAAGGATCATTTTAGAAATTTTTCAAAATTTTCGAAGTGGTACTTTTTGAAAAATTAATTTAAATTTTTGATTTTGAAATTAAAAATTTGTTTTTATTACCACCCAGGTGTGTTGTATATCATTGGGAAGGGTGTCTAAAAAGCTGTAAAATGACACCTCATTCATCTCTCTCTCTCATCTCTAAGAGATTTTAGAGCAATTTAAATAGATGTGGTTAGGTCGATTTTTTTGCCATTTTTGACAAATTTAACACGCCATATTTCTTAAACGATTTGAGATATCAAGTTGAAATTGGGGCTTTTTCTTAGTCTCTATTGACTCTACCTATGACCCAAATTTCATACAAATCTGGAGTGGTGAGGTTAAAAACGGTATCGTTTTGACGTGGAAAGAATGACTCGGGCCTGGAAAGCCCCATATTTTCTCAATTTTTCTTGGGGCAAAGACCTTTCTGGGGGGGGGCCACGAGCCTTCTAGGGAGGGCCAGGCCCCCCCGGGATCCCCCTAGTTACGCCCATGTTTATACCTATTATTTTTAGGTGTCTATTTAGCCTACAGTGTCCTGTAATAAGTTCTATGTAGATTGATAACTTCTCTCTAGTTTGTTGCAGGCAAAAGCGAGCCCTCCTAGGTTCAGGCCGGAGTATGAACTCCTTGGCCTGTCTGCACCCCAAAGAGCTTCTCCAGCGCTCTGTCTGTTCTTTTATGACCAATTTGTTGGTCATATCTCTAATGGTTGAGTTTGCCAGCGGGATCGAAGGCTCAGGACCGTAGAAAGCAGTCCTCGATCCCATCCTAGCCAGCAAATCAGCCATTTCATTGCCCTTATTGCCCTCGTGCCCTTTGACCCAAAACAGACTGACACTGTTGTTTCCAACATTGGCCAGATCGTCTAGCGCCTTGTGGCACTCAAGTGTTATTTTGGAAGAGAATTTAGCCCTTCCTATTGCTTGAATAGCAGCTCTGCTATCCGTGAAAATAAATATCGTTTTGTTTACGTATTTCCTATCGATCAGTTCCCTGGCAGCCACCTGAATACCCATTACCTCAGCCTTTCAGGCTGTGGCATGCGCTCCCAGAGGCAAACTAATGCTAAGCATTTCGCTTTCAGAGTATATACCTGGGGAGGAGGATTAATAATAATATAATTTATATTAGCCAATTAAAAATTTCTTAATATCTCTTGAAATTTTTCAACTTTTTTAAATCATTGTAAGGAAATGTCCCTTCGGTAAAAAATAAAAAAAATGTTATTATAATCATTCTTTAACTTTCAAATCAATTTTGCTTCCGGAGATAACCATAACGTCTGGTTCTGATGTCACAGTTTTATTTTAATTTCAATGTTTTTATTTAAATATTTGAAAATAAATATTAGCACAAAATAATCTTAAAAGAACAGCTAAAGGCGGCCATACACGGCAGGTCCATTTAGGCCGAGCCAATTTGTGCGAGTCCATTTTTCGACCGATCCAAAATAGGGGGTCATACACGGCCGAGCCAAGCAGGCCCGTTTGAAATTTGACATTTAAGAGTAAATAAAGGTTAGTCTCTTAGTAAATTGTCAAATCGGTGCCTAATACAACAAAATAAAAATGCCAAAAAAATATATATTTTTTATAAGGAAGATACAACAAGAAAAAACAAATAGAATTTATTAAATGATTTTGTTTAATAAGACAAAAAAATTGTTTAAAAATATCAGAAAATATGTCACCATATAAATAATAAATAAAAAAATGTTTATTTAAATCCTTTATAGAAGGAAAACAACCTTTGTAGCTCAGTTACATCTGTGCCTTTTTTGAAATTGAATTTCGTTTAATACAACAAAATGAAAAATTGCATAAAAATATCCCAATATAATGTCATCTTTCATATCATAAATAATTTAAATAATTTTTAAAAATTGAAAATTTTTATTTAAATCTTAAACACAAGTGAAGAAACGGTTACAAATTAAATGTAGGACATTTTGTGGGTCATTGAATCAAAATGCAAAAATTGCCCCGAAAAATGCGGGATGAATGGTTACCATTGATCATTTGATCTTCCCCCCAACAAAAGACATGTCACTCATAATTATCTTAATTTTAGTACTTTTTCAAAATTTTATTAAAAAAAAATGATTTAAAAATATTTAAATAATTATCCTAATTAAAATCTCTTCAGAAAATTTAAAAAAAATATCAAAAGGATCTAAAAAAAAGAAATATGAATCTGGCAACGCTGCACAAGTTTTGGCTTGGCCGGTGAACTGCCATTCACGGCGAGGACAAATCCAAGGCTCTGGACTTGGCTCTGTGGATTTTGGATCGGATGGAAATCCAACCGAGCCAACCCAACGGTCGCCGAGCCAACTCGGTTTCCCCATACACGGCGAGTTTTGGATCGGTGCCGGGCCAAAACTCGCCGTGTTGGGGACCGAGTTGGTCGGCGGCCGTTAGTTGGCTCGGTTGGATTTCCATCCGATCCAAAATCCACAGAGCCAAGTCCACGAGCCTTGGATTTGTCCTCGCCGTGTTGGCAGTTCCCCGAGCCAAGCCAATACTTGTGCAGCGTTGCCAGATTCATATTTATTTTTTTTAGATCCTTTTGATATTTTTTTTAAATTTTCTGAAGAGATTTAAATCAGGATAATTATTTAAATATTTTTTAAATCATTTTTTTTTAATAAAATTTTGAAAAAGTACTAAAATTGAAGATAATTATGAGTGACATGTCTTTTGTTGGGGGGAGGTTCAAATGATCCATTCATCCCGCATTTTTCGGGGCAATTTTGCATTTTGATTCAATGACCCACAAAATGTCCTGACATTTAATTTGTAACTGTTTCTTCACTTGTGTTTGAAGATTTAAATAAAAATTTTCAATTTATAAAAATTATTTAAATTATTTATGATATGGAAAGATGATATTATATTGGGATATTTTTATGTAATTTTTCATTTGTTGTATTAAACGAAATTCTATTTTCCAAAAAGGCACAGATGTAACGAGCTACAAAAGGTTTTTTTTTTTTTTTTTAAACATTCACACTTTTTTTCTCATTCACACTCACACTCACACACACATTCACACAGTCTTTTCGGCAACTTAAGCCATTTAAGACTTTGACGATAACCGTTGTAATTAATATATCAATTTGGGGTTCAGGCATTTCTATTTGAAGGCTACAAAAGGTTGTTTTTCCTTCTATAAAGGATTTAAATAAACATTTTTTATTTATTATTTATATGGTGACATATTTTCTGATATTTTTAAACAATTTTTTTGTCTTATTAAACAAAATCATTTAATAAATTCTATTTGTTTTTTCTTGTTGTATCTTCCTTATAAAAAAATATATATTTTTTTGGCATTTTTATTTTGTTGTATTAGGCACCGATTTGACAATTTACTAAGAGACTAACCTTTATTTACTCTTAAATGTCAAATTTCAAACGGGCCTGCTTGGTCGCCGTGTATGACCCCTATTTTGGATCGGCCGAAAAATGGACTCGCACAAATTGGCTCGGCCTAAATGGACCTGCCATGTATGGCCGCCTTAAGAGATGTTTACGTTTAGAAGCAATAGATAGTAAACCTGCCGACAGTATAAACCCCATAAAAATTATTAGGTTAATCATTGCTTTTATAGTTTAATAAAAACAATTTTTTTAATCAAGCAAAAACAAGCGATGAATTATTCTTATCTAAAATTCTTAAAGCCCAGCCAGGCTGCAAAAGATTTTACTTGAATTCTTTTCAGGGGCGTATATAGAAATTTTTTTTGGGGGGGCCCGAACTCAAAAATTTTTCTGCGGAAAATTTTTTTTTCACACGAAATTTTTTGCGGAACATTTTTTCTTTTGCTGAACCAAAGTTTTCCATCCTGCGGAAAAATTTGTTGCGCTGATGTCTGTATATCCCTATATATGTATATGTGTTTGGGAAATTTCGGGAGGGGCCCGGGCCTTCTCGCCCCCCCCCCCCCTTATATACGCCCCTGATTCTTTTAAAATAGAATAAAAAAATTAAATTTCTTTGCTCGATTAAAAAAATAAATAAAATTCTCATTGATAATGTATTTTGGAAACGAAAACAGAATTAATTCGCCCATCTAAAATAGTATTCCTTTTTCATATTCAAATAAAAACATTGAAATTAAATATATAATTATTCTATTTATTATAATTATTATTCTACAATTATTATTATTAATCCTCCGTTTTAAGTTTCTTTAATAATATGTTCTCTGACGTCCCATGACGTAATAGAAAAAATTTAATTAATATTAAAAAAAAAAAAATTATTGTCATAAAGTGATAAAAATATAAAATTTTCACTTTATTAATTATTTAAAGAAAAAAATGAAATTTTATTACTTGCGCTTTGCAGTTTAGGGGCCCGGGTTCTTTAAGCTCAAAGCAATGTCTCAGGATAGCTAAAAACGCAGATTTAAGTGTCTAATTTTCAAAAAAATTTCCATACTCCCCCCCAAAAAAAATTGTTGGCATGAAGGTCACGATTGCCTTTTACATACTAAAAAAAAACTTTAAGGAGGGGGGGGGCGTATTATTAAGTAGCCCCGGGGCCCTTCAAGTCTGTCTGCGACCCTGCTTTTATAATATTTCTTCAAGTAATTAGGAAAGGAAATGAGGGTTAAAATAAACTCTTTTTAAATCAATTCAATATAAATTGTCATAAATGATGATAAAATATTAACTTAAGATACAGTATTTAAATTTAAAAATAAATGGATATTTAATTAGAATTAATTAATTATATTTTCTTTTGTTGCAGCATCTCATGTGTCTCATGGCAACGAGTCTAAAGTCGCTAAAACAAATCAACATGCAAATGAGGGAGCATCAAAAAGAAGCGAAATCTCAACCCGTATACTCGTTGTTCTATAATCATCGACCTTGTCGCTCGAGCATCTATCTAAGCGCTCTGCGAGGGTCTCTCTCTGGATCTAGGTGAGTCCAGACAATCAAATTTTTTCAATTTATCTCATCATTTCCTAGGAAAGGTCTTTACTTATAAAAATCCTCCCTCATTGTATATTTGATTATAATTTCTATAGAAGTCCCTCTCTCCCTCCCCCCCCCTTTGATTGTGCTACCAACAGATAGAATCCTTTTTGAGAGAGATTCACCTTGCTTGATTATGAAAAAATATAAAATTCAAAAATTTCTTCTTACAAATTTTAATTCTGTATTGGAATATTCTAACATAAAATAATATCTTTAAAATGTATATTCTCATTTTGCTATTGAAATGTTCTGAAGACCACTTTACTCTTATTCTCCATAGAAAAGATAGGAGAAATGGTTGTCATGGTAACGAGAATATAAATATTTTCCCATGTTTATTAATTTTGAATTTAAATGTACCGTACTATCGGAACCTAAATATATGTCGACACAAAAAATCTGGTGTGACAAGCACAGTACACAACTTTCTCTTGCCGAAGGGTAAGAGAAAGTTGTGTGCTGTGCGACCAGTCACACCAGATTTTTTAACTACCTTTCTAATGGGTAAGATATAATAATTCCAAAAAGGAATCTTATCTAAAAAAAATATTTTTTTCTCTTTGGTTGGTTATTTAATGTAAAAATAAGGGTGCTTCTGGTGCAAGGGCGGATACAAGGGGGGGGTAAAGGGGGTAATTACCCCCCCCCGAGATTCGAAAAAAATACCTTTTTTTCGCAAACAAATTTATTTTTAATGTAAAATTTTTAAAATTAATACTTAAAAATTTGATGTGTATTTATATTCTTGCAAACAAATACAGAATGCGCTTTTTAATTACCGAAATTAAAAAAAAATAGTGTGCTGTGCGACGAGTCACACCAGATTACCCCCCCCCCCCCGAGAAACACCTCTGGATCCGCCCTTGTTCTGGTGGGTTTTACAAATTAGTCTTTTAAAAAGTATTTAATTTCGAATTTATTCCCAACAGAATAAAACGCCGTTAGTTTGCAAGTGAATAGAATTTTTATAAATAGAGAATTTATTTGATAATTCTTTTTCTTGGGCGTTCAGAGAACAATGCTATTTCTCTATCGATCGATGCCTGCATGCAAGCTGGCTGCCTATCTCCCTGGCTTTAGTTGTATCTGAGCCGAGCAATGACTCAGTCGTTTGAGCTCACTCATCTCTCTCTCTCTCGTGTGTTTAGTTTATTTTATATTGTGTGTGCAAATAAGTCGTTCATCCCCCAAACTCGTTAATCCCCGACTGTTCCGTTCATCTTATTATTAGGGTAATGAATCTTTTCATATCTCATTTGCATAATGAATTAAATTTATATTTTCAATTTTTTTTTCTCTCTTAAAATATACTTATAAAATTATCCAATTTTTAAATACAACGCTATGATGGAGTCGTGTACCCCAGGGTGGAAAGGGTGTAAATCGCCCCTTATTAAATAATTGAAAATAGAAATTCTTAACTTTTATAAATGTGATTTTTAGAGGTGGAATTTTTTCTTCACTGTCTGAATAAATTCTTTTCTTTTTTTCAAACGGTTTCTCCACTCACCCCCTCTAATTATAAGTTTATACAATTCAGATGATTTTTACTTTCTCTTACCCTATATGTGAAATATATATAGAGAGAAAGTATTCTTTATTAATTTGTTTTTACGCTAATTTTTTTTAACCAGCTACGTACTTTGTTTGTTTGTAATGTGAAAGATAAAATAATTACTTTTTGACTAATCTAATAAAAAATTTTTTTCTCTTCGATCGGTAATTTAATTTAGTAGTAGGGGTGGTTTTTTCTGGAGGTGGTCGGTTAAAATAGCCATCGAATCAAATAAATTATATAAAATTATTTCTCATTTAATTTAGGGAACAGACAATTTCAAAATATCTTAATTTTTCTAAAAAAACATCTCCATTCTTCAACCCTTATCAATTAATAATTAAATATGTCGAGAGGGATGAATGGGGCAAATTACATGAATATATACTCATCTATTCTTTTCTATAAAATTTTCCTTAAAAATCACTCATTTTTTTTTTTTTTTTAATAGAGAGATTTGTTAAAATAAAAAAAAAAATTTTTTGTTCAATCAATTTTAAAAATTATCAAAAACAAACAAACCCTTAAGAAAATTGGACAAAAAAGAATTATTATACCTTTCAAGCTAGAAACAAATCAAGTACTTAATTAGCAACAATTATTTTCTAATAATCCATTATCTGAATGAATTGAGTCAATAATTCTAATTAAAATTGTAAATAAAAATTTCTTTGTTTCAGAAGAGAGACCTTAGGAAAAGCAAATGCATCTGCGTCAAGGGGACCAAGGGGCAGTCGATTTGACTCACCTCCCTGCAAAGTGCCTCCTCTATTGCGATTCTATTAGTGAGAATGAAACATCACACACCTACTCTCTCCACGATTAAAAGGTATTTATAATTTTCATATTTCACTTGGGTGAAGAGTTAACATTTTATTTTTATTTAAATATAATATAATAAAATTATCCTTTGTCTTAAAACTAGAAACCAGAGGGTGTAAAAGGGTGTACATCTTTAATATCATTAATATTTTCCCTTAAATATAACTGTAACAAAATCGTTTATCAATATTAATTTTTGTAAACTCTTTTTTTCTACACACAAATCATATTCTCAGCGCACTTCGAGTCTCTTTGCATAAAAACCCCTCATTTTATAATATTTGATTATCATTTAAAGCTATAAATTGCTTTCTTAAAAAAACTAAAATTTTCCTTTCCTCACCACATTGACCTCGCTTTCTCCATTTCTCTCTTTATTCTTTTTCTCCCCACTTTACTGATAAGATACTAATTATCCTATGATAGATATTTAGTAAAAAATTAAAAATTATATAAATCATCAGTATCAAAAATTAAGCAATCTTCTTATTAGGATGGTTTTAGGGGTGGTTTAGGGGTGGCTTTAATGTGAATAAAAACTTGTCTGTCTTAGCCTTTAATAATGTAATGTGCTTAAAGAAGAAAAAAAAAAATTGCTTTAATATTTATTTATTTTTGGAAACTCGGAGCTCAAATTGCTATGACGAGTTATCATCAGTCAGTTGCTTTCTTGTTGCCCCAGGAGTCAGTTCATTTGAAAAGTCAGAGGGTGGTTAGGGTCATACACTAATTAAAAAATATAACTATTTTTCTCTTATAAATAAGGTGTAAAATTTCCCGTTCTTGAAATTGTTTTCCTGTGATATTAGAATTAAAATATTTTTTCTATGCATCCTACTCAAATTTGCTTTTTTTCTTATCAGACCAAGACCAAGGAGTTAATTTAATAAAATATAGTCGAAAAAAATTCCTTCACTTTATTTTTTATTTCAATGCATTTTTACAAATATTTCATTTATCTTGGCGATATTTTTTTTAACTTTTTTATTTTCTCTTTTATTAAATAAATATGTCTATAATTATAATTGGGATTATTTTTAGCTACAAGGTCCAACTTTATTTAAAAATTCGTGATTAAATTACAAAACGAACTAATTTTATAATTAGAAATAGTAATTTTGCTAAAATCTAATCTAACAAAAGTTTCTCATTTAATTACAAAAAAAAAAAAAAAAAAATTATTGAATTTTCTTTTCGGGTAAATGTTTATTCAATTAATAGTTGAAAAAACATTTAAAAATTAGGTGTTAGCTGTGTCTTCTACACAGCCGGTGGCTTTTTAACGTGACAACGTCTTTTGCATGACTTCAAAAAAATTTTTTTTTTCCTTACCTATATTTAAATATAAAGAGAGAAAGTATTTTTTTTATTTTTTTTTACTAGTAGTTTGTTTTCATAAATAAACATGTTCAAACATTTTCATTGAAACAATATATGACAGGTGTGGCCAAACTTTTATCCATTAAGGGCGACATATGCTTAAAAAATGAGGTTTTTCGAAAAAAAAATTAATTTTGGAGTTAAGTACTCGGGATTTTTTTATTTATTCTATTAGAGGGTTTCTTTCTGCACCAAATGACATCCCATTTAGTCTGATCTGATTAGCCGTTCGGAATCTACGGGGGTTTAAAATTTCGAAAAACGAAATCCCGCCGAGTGCTCTCATGCGGTAAAATGACCTCATGTCAAAAAAAGAAAAAAAGCCCTGGGGGTATTGAACCACTCTTTCTAAAACTATATTTAGATTTAATGTAGCTTTTATGGTCAAGTAGCTATGCGTTGCACAATTAGAGCTATTTTTCGATATTTTTTTGCCTAAAAAATGAGGTTTTTCGAGAAAAAAACCAATTTTTGAGTTAATTACTCGGGATTTTTTTATTTATTCTATTAGAGGTTTTCTTTCTGCACCAAATGACATCCCATTTAGTCTGATCTGATTAGCCGTTCAGAATCTACTGGGGTTTAAACTTTCAAATTAGAATTTACCGCAGCGCGGTAAAATAAAATGATAGGAAAAAAATAAATGGTGAAATCTTTAGCTGAAAACTCATTCTTTCTAACCGTATATTTCTCATAATTATACCTCTTAAGACAGAGGAGTTATTCAAGCCAATAAACTTTTTCGTGCAAGCCCCTCTAACATGCCACTATAGACACATGATTTGTAAGACGTTGTCACGTCAAAATTTTTTAACTGTTTTCAAATACTTCGTGCTCGACTAAATTATTAAAAAAAATTAGAATACTCATTTGATCAGAAAAAAATTCTTTTTTAAACTTATGCATTTCTGTAATATCAAAATTTTATTTTTCCCTAATTTAAATATTAATATTTACACCTGCTCTATTAAAATCAAGAATTGTATATTCATAACGACCAAATACTGTTTCAATATTCACAAATCATTTGCTTTGCAAATTGAAATAATTAAGATTATATCTTTTTGTTTTCTAAAGTTTAAATTTTATTTATGATTTTCTTGAATCTTAATAATCTTAATATAAATAATTATAACTTATTAATAAGGGAGGGAATAGTAAAACAACCATATAAAAAAATAAACTTTATTAACCATTTAAATATGTAGCTTATAATGGATTAATAAAAATTACATGTCTTTTAATTAATATACTAATTAAATAATTTTCCATTGTTTCAGGATCCTCCGTATGTCAATCAGCGGCCAAGTCGACGAGGGTCATCTGAAAATAATAAACACATACATGTGAGTTGAAGAAAATAATTTTAAAAATACTATTTCATATGCAAATGGTTTTTTCTATTTATTATATGGTCTCGGCCTAATGGTCGGCTTAAATTATAAACTAGTAAAAAATTTAAATATTCTATTTTGCAAATGTTATTAATAATATCAAGAATGAAAAGACATTTATAATATAAAGGGAGATCTTTTCCATTCCATTAAAAAAAAATGTCTGAAAAATTTGAACTCATTTTCAAAACAGGAACACGTGGCCCATCGCGTTTGAAGTTTGAGAATTTTTTTTAAATTTTCTTAAAACTAAACATTTCCTTTGATTTCTTCCACAAGGGATCAAATTAATTTTACATTCCAATTAAACTATTGTAGAAATTTATTATTATTCTTTTATTGATAAAAATTATCTTAAAGAATTAATTTAATAACTAATAAAAAAAGATATTTTAATAACCCTTTTTTCAATCTCAAATTTAATTGTTTAAAGCCACTGAATTTTTAAATTCATTCTCGTTCTTGGGCCATAGCACAGTGGTAGAGTATCCCCCTCTCATGGTAGAGGTTTAAATAATATCCCGTGGGCTAATTAGAATAGAATAATGACATGCGCCTTGAATTTTAATTCTAAAGAGAGATATATTAAATTGTATCATCTGTCAAAGTTCCTCAGCATAAATCTGTTCATTTTTTTAATTTCAATATGATTTGTCTTCAACGATTATATAAAATTATATTTAACAAATGTTTGAGTATGTTTAGTAAATCCGAATTAAGGTATTGAATATTAATACCTTATTTAATTGAATTGATTTCGAAAATTATTTAAATAAAATGAAATACAGGGTGTCGGATTTAACAAAAGAAATTTCATTTACTCTATTTTTACAGAATGTAACTGTTTAAAGATATTGCATCCTTTTTTGCTATTTATTCAACAAGGGATGATTTTAAGGGTGTATGGCCTTTTTAAGTCTTTTAAAAATAATTTAAATTTAATATTTAATCTATAATAACTTGAGACACGGAGTAAAATTCCCCACGTTTTCCGTTCATATTAGAAAATACTTGCAGCGTTATCATTTATCGTTCTTATAATTTTAATATTTGAGCTCAAAGGGCCCGGGAAAAATTTTGAAATTGAAATTTTAACCATGAAAATTATTTTTTATTAGAATTTTAAGATCGGAGAGCAAAGGGCCCGGGCCCCGGGGATATAGCCCCTCTGCCCTCCTCTGTCTGCGGCCCTGGTTGTGAGAAAACATTTTGAGGGGTGCTAGTCGATTTATAGAAATCCTGACAATCAAAATCTTCACAATTTATTATTTTCAAATATTAATTACATTTCCCGGGGAAAGGTCATTCTCTCTTTTTTAAAATCTCGAGTATATCATTTCAATCAACAAGTCTGTCTCCCTCTCTCTCTTTTTTGATTCGGCTTCCACCAGTTATTTTTTTTTAAAGGTTGTGTTGCTTTTTTGTTTATATATTTTTCTCCAAACTTTTTTGCTTTAAAAAAAATCTGATTCATGAAAAAATTTAATTTCAGAATTTTTTAATAATCAATATGAATGAATTCTAATTTAAATTATCTAAATCTATATTAATTCCCCAAATATTATTAATATTTTTCCTTATAATATTTTTGTAAATGCTCTCTTTCTCCATACACCCACGCCCAAACATACGATTCATATTTAGTAAGAAAAATTAATAATTTTTATCTTTTACAGAGACCACCTCTGTTATTAGAGGCCGACTTCTCCCTTCATCATCGACCTTCTCGCTCGAGCATCCCCATCTCAGCAGGGCACTTCGAGACTCTCTTCGTTGGGTAAGTCGTGACAATTAAATTTTCATTTTTTTGGATTATGAAATAATTTAAAATTCAAAATTTTTTTTAAAATAATTTTATGTGCTGGGAATTTTTTTTTATTAATACTCTTCAAATATCAATTTATTTATTATTATACATTATACATTATAAACTTGAATTCTAATATATTCGGTTTTTCGGGAAAAACTCGGTTTCTCGATTATACTAAGATTATATCTTTTTATTTTCTTTCTAAAGTTTGAATTTTATTTATTTCTTAAATCAATGAATGAAAAGAAAAAAAAAGAATTTATAATATAAAGGGACATCTTTTCCATTGCATTAAAAAATAATGTCTGCAAAATTTGAACTCATTTTATAAAACAGCCCATTGCCTTTGAAGTTTGAGATTTTTAAAATTATTTAATTTTACATTCCAATTAAACTAGAAATTTATTATTATTTATTTTATTTTTATTTATTATTAAGAATCTTTTATATAAAATTATTTATGTTTAGTCAAATCCGAATTGAGGTATTGAATATTAATATCTTATTTAATTGGATAGATCTCGAAAATTATTTAAATAAAATGAAATACAGGGTGTCGGAGTTATCAAAAGAAATTTCAATTACTCGATTTTCTGTTTTACAACTGTTTACCTAAAGATTTTTCATCCTCCTTAGAAATTTATTCAACAAGGGATGGTGTATGGCCTTTTTAAGTCTTTTAAAAATAATTTAAATTTAATATTTAATCTAATGTGCGACACGGAGTAAAATTTCCCACGTTTTCAGTTCTGGTCTGTCGGTGTGTCTGTCTGGGTTCAATTTAAAGCATGAAGGAATTGAGCTAGGAGGTTGAAATTTTATATTTAAGTTAGATTAGACCAGTGGCGTAGTGAGCTTAACTCGCGCCCGGGGCACAATACCTTTTGCCGCCCCCCCCCCATTCGAAAACCATATAATATTATATGTAAAATATACTCGCAAATTAATAAATAAATAACGTAAAATAAATAAAGTCAGAGGCTCAAGCTAGGCTTTAAATTTGAGACAAAAAATATAGTTGAGAAAACAAGACTAGATTTTGAAATGTATATGATCATCCAGAAATCAATCAATTATAATAAAAATAAAAAATTATCCAGCAATTTTTTGTTTTGCGGACCATTTGGCGCCCCTTTGTGAGTAGCGCCCGGGGCATGATGACCCCCCCTTGCTCCCCCCTCGCTACGCCACTGGATTAGACACCCACCTAGGACGTGAAAATAAGCTTTTGATCATACTAGTACTTCATTAAATTTATTCTAATACCAATAGCCCAAATCAACACTTTCATAATATAAGCTGAGTCAAATAATTATTCTGCAAATATAAATATTAGAATTAAAAAGAATATTTGTGAAAGGATTAAGGGATAAATAAAACAATGATTTAATAAAATAATCTTTATTGAATAGTTAATGATTGAATAGGATAAAAAATAATAGCTAATTATTTCTTTGTTTCAGAAGAGAGAAAAACATCCATGTTCGTCATCATTATTCATCATTATTATAAAATAAACAGCACATACGCAATTGCAAATTATTAGCAAGTCAAGTCTTTTAGTTGAATCCATCTCGAGGAAGGAGCCATCTCTGTGCAAAAATCATCTCTTCTATTGCGATTCTATTAGTGAGAATAAAAGGGCACACACCCCTCATCTCACTCCAATTATAAGGTATTTATAATTTGCATATTTCATTTTCATAAAGGGTTAACATTTTATTTTTGTATTTTTTTCTTATCATATATTTATAAAATTATTCTTTTTTTAATGATCAAACCAGAGGGTGATAAGGGGTGTACATCAGGGTGGTTCCTAGCTATAGGTATGGTTTTCTGAAAGTTTAAAATTTGCTGTTCACAACCCCTAATCCTGTTCCAATCAACAAATGAAAGGAGTGCAAAATTTCATTTGAATTTGCAAAAAAAGGTATACGAAACGATCGATTTCGTTTAAAAAGCGGTAAAAAAAGTTATTTTCGAATATATCCCTAATAAATAAATAAATTCAAAAAATAACTATTATAAATATTTTATTTAATTGGTGGTGAGTTTTAAATGTTGGTAAACGAAGAAGTCTTTTAATAGTTATTTAATTTCGAATTTATCTCCAACTGACTTAAAACCCGCTACCCCTCTGGTCATCATTTTATTAAGGTAATGAATATTTTCATATCTCATTTTGATAACGAATTAAATTTATATTTCCAATTTTTTTTTTCTTTTAAAATATATTACTTAGGGTATATAAAATTATCCAATTTTTTAGATATAATCAATTCGTGTACCCAAGGGGAAGGGTTAGTTTATCAGAAGGGCTGTAAATCACCACTTTTGATAAACAAAATAGTACTTAAATCTGGCCGACCAATAGCGCATAAAAGAAAAAACCTTATCAAGCTTTTTCTTGCTAAAATCAACCCTTCATTAAATAATTTTTCTTGTCAAGTTTCGTAACAACAATAGTATTTTTATTTAAAAATGAAATTTAAAATACTAATACAAAATTATATATTTCGTAAAATTTTTACCTTTAAGGAAATTGATTACTTTTTTCTCCCTCCTCACCCTCCACCCCTATTGTCGAGAATTTGGCTATTAATTAAAAATATAAATTCTTAAACTTTTATCTCTCGTCACTTATATAAATTATAACTGTGATTAACATTTCGTTTTAAAACTATATTATTATTATTATTTAATGTTAACAGAGGGTGGTAAGGTGCGTCTATTTCCATTCAAATTAAAATTTTATCATTTTTTATTTTTTGTAAACTCTCTCTTTATACAAACAAACTCACGAATCATATTTAATAAGAAAAAATAATAATTTTATTCTCCTGGGATCCTCTCTTTTTTAATATCTCTAGTACCCTTGATAACCCCCTCATTTTATAATATTTGATTATCATTTAAATCTATAAAAATAAAATACAGTGGAGTTTAATTCGTTCCAGAATCAAACTCGTAAAGCAAAACGCTCGTATTAAAGGTATTTATCCGTGGCGGTCCCAGGATTTTGTCAAGGGGGGGCCCAAATTTTTTTTTCTTTTTTTTTATTCATTTAAGCTCTTTTTTTGGCAGCGAAGGCCATTTAGACCTATTTTATATATTTATTTCACCTGGTTTGGTAGCCAATGGCCCAAAATTTATGATGTAAGGAAGGTAAAGAATAGGGTGGAGCAAAAATCCGACTAATTTTTTTTTCGACCTCGTGTTAGTCTAAATCCGAAGAGAGGTCGATTTGCACGTATTTTACATGAAATCTAATATGTTAAATAATATATCGTGAATTGAATATTTAAAAATCTAATTTTTTTTCAAAATTACACAATAAAG
Organism: Euborellia annulipes; assembly: GCA_023213315.1. Taxonomy (NCBI): domain Eukaryota; kingdom Metazoa; phylum Arthropoda; class Insecta; order Dermaptera; family Anisolabididae; genus Euborellia; species Euborellia annulipes. The sequence goes on from JAKCPI010000130.1 coordinate 32,408, forward strand.
ATAATTTTATCACGAATCCAATGATGTACGGTTGCCTGCGGAAAACCTGTGCTGAATCCCGGTTGCTGCGGTTACTTTACAGATGCACTTTTTTCTGTTTTTTTTTTTAGATTTTCTCAAAATTTCCTCTTACGATTTTGATTTAAATTCAAAAAACAATTATTTTTTAGACTCTCTTTAAAATGTATATTCTCATTTTCGGGTTGAAATCTTTTAATTTTACTCTTGTACTTCATAGGAAAGAGAAGAAATGGTAACAAAATATAAATATTTTCCTATACTTATAAATTTTACATCTTGAATTCGAATGTACCGTACTGTCAGAAAATAAAAATATGTCGACACAAACAAATCTGGTGTGAGAAGCACAGGACATAATTTTCAATTCTTCTTAGGTAATCGAAACTTATGTACCATGGCAACCATTTCTCCTATCTTTCCTATGAAGTACAAGAGTAAATTAAAGAGTTCTTCAAAAGTTTTCAACCCGATAATGAGAATATACATTTATTTTAAAGAGAGTCTAAAAAATAATTGTTTTTTGAATTTTAATCAAAATCGTAAGAGGGAATTTTGAGAAAATCTAAAAAAAACCCGAAAAAGTGCATCTGTAAAGTAACCGCAGCAACCGGGATTCAGCACAGGTTTTCCGCAGGCAACCGTACATCATTGGATTCGTGATAAAATTATCTTTATTGTGTAATTTTGAAAAAAAAATTAGTTTTTAAATTTGTAATTAATTATAGTTTGCACAGGAATTTTTCAGGCAACCTATTCAAGGTATATTATTTAACATATTAAATTTCATGTAAAATACGTTTCATCCAATAAACAGCTGGGTTCAAATCGACCTCTCTTCGGATCCCCTACTACAGGTGTATATGACAATATTTTAGTTTCTCATGTTTTAAGAGACCTTTCCAAAGATGAGCTCAAAAAAATTTTTAAGGGTTGAAAATTTGAGAAACGTATTTTTTCTCGTCTAAAATTTTACCATAACGAGAAAAAAAATCGATTTTTGACGAAAATTTAAAATTTTTAAAATTTTTTAAAATTTTTTCCATACCCCCCACCCAAAATTTTTGAAAATGAGGCATTGAAATTTGCGTTTTTAGATACCCTGAGACGTGAAAAATTTATAATTTTTTTGTTTAGTTTTAAAATATTAAATAAAACTTGAATTTTTGTCTGTCCAAAGGGGGGGGGGGCCCGGGCCCCTCTGGGCCCCCCCCTGGGACCGCTAGTGGTATTTATTATTTGAATTTTTCACATTCATAAAGGTTTAACATTTTATTTTTATTACGATATTATTAGGAGAATTTTTAATTTAGACCACATTTTTATTATTAATTATTTATTAAAAATATAAATACTGTACACCGTTTCGACTGCTTATTCTGCAGCCGATCTCAAGTACTGTGCACTTGATCCGACTCAAGTTTTTGATAAATAATTAATATAAAAATGTGGTCTATTTTTAAAAATTTCCCTAATAATAATAATTCAAACCACATAAGCTTTAATAAACAGATTTTAATTTTATATTTAGATATATATTTTCTTTCTGTTATAAAATTTTTTTACTAATGAAAACAGAGGGTGGTAACAGCTGTATATTTTCAATTCTTATAAAAATTTTATTACCTGGTATCAAATATATTTTTTTTTTTGTATTTTCTCCTAGTTAACAAGAAAATATAATAATTTTTATCTTTTACAGAGGTGGTTATTACTAGAGGTCGGCTTCTCCCTTCATCATCGACTTTCCGTTCTTTTCTCGTTCGAGCATCCCCATCTCGGGAGCGCACTTCGAGGGTCTCCTCTTCGAGCCTTTCTCCACTGGGTAAGACCTGACAATTAAATTTTCATTTTTTTGATTACGAAATAATGCAAAAATCAAAATTTTCTATTTGCAAATTCTAATACTCTCTGAGAACATTTTAACATAGAAAAATATTATTGTGTATTAAATTATTTTTTTAAATAATTTTATTTGCTGGGAATTTTTTTTATTAATCATCATCAAATATCATTTTATTATACATTCGTTTTTTACTTTCATTTACCTATCTGTCTGGGAGTGTTGAGTGTGAATGGAAAAAGTGTTAAAAAAAAAAAATTTGAATTATATCGGCGAAATATAAGGTTATATGTCGTCTTTTAAAATTCATTTAAGTTCGAATATATCCCTAATAAATAAATAAATACTAAAAAGAGCCATAGGAAGTATTTTCTTAAGTCGGGGTGAGAGTTTTATGGGTGTGTAAATAAAGAGATTCTCTTAATAGTTATTTAATTTCGAATTTATTTCCAACAGAATAAAACGCCGTTAGTTTGCAAGTAAATAGAATTTTTTTAAATAGAGAACTTATTTGATAATTTTTTTTCTTGGGCATTCTTTTTATTCTTCAGAAGGCAATGGAATCCTATCTATGCTTGCTGCCTATCTGCCTGGCTAGCCGAGCAATGACTCAGTCGTTTGAATTCTTCACTCAATCGCTCTCTCTCTCTCTCTCTCTCGTGTGTTTATTTGTTTTATATTGTGTGTGCAAATAAGAGGTTCATCCCCCAAACTCATTTACTCCCAGTCTGGTCATCTTATTTTTACGGTAATGAATCTTTTCATATCTCATTTGCATAACGAATTAAATTTCTATTTTCAATTTTTTTTTCTCTCTTAAAATCTCTTACTACTAAAAATATACTTATAAAATTATCCAATTTTTAAATACAACACTATGATGAAGTCGTGTACCCCAGGGTGGAGGGTGAGAAAGGGTGTAAATCACCCCTTCTTATAAACTTTCTTCAAAAACTAAATTTTAATAGAAAATTATTTTTTTTTTTTTTCAATTTTTTACTTTTACGCAAATGTATTACTTTCTATCCCTTGTCACCCACCCTCCATCCTTCTAACCGAGAATTTCGTTCTATATTATGAAATTATTATCAAATAAATGAAAATAGAACTTCTTAACTTTTATCTCTCGTCAATAGTAAGTAATAAGTGAGATTTTTAGAGGTGGAATTTTTTTTTCCACTGTCTGAATGCATTCTTTTCTTAAACATTTTCTCCACTCGCATCCTTTAATTACAAGTTTCATCAATTCAGTCGATTTTTTTTTAAATTTGTTTTTACGCTATGATCGATCGAAATGACGACGTTCGAAATGACTAACGTTCCCGTTAGAATTTTTTCTATTTTATGTGTTTATTCATTTTCTGTGGGATGGGTTTGTTTGTTTATCGTCTCCTTTTGAAATATTATTATTAAAATAAGAATTTTTACTCCAATTCATTCAGATAATATAATAAACATTTTTTTTTATTTCCAGTATAAAAAAATAATTTTTTTTTTCTAGCTACCTACTTGATTTTTTTTAATTTGAAAGTACTTTTTGTCTAATCTAATAAAAAAGATTTTTTCTCTTCGATCGGTAATTTAATGTAGTAATAGGGGCGGTTTTTTTCTGGAGGTGGTGGGTTAAAATAGCCATTGAATCAAATAAATTATATAAAATTCTTTATCATTTAATTTAAAGAACAGACAATTTCAAAATATCTTAATTTTTCTAATAAACTTCTCAATTATTCATCCCTTTAACAATTATTACTATTCTATTCTTTTCTATAAAATTTTCCATAAAAATCACTCACTCTTTTTTTAAATAGAAAGATTTGTTAAAATAAAAACATTAATCAACAAATATTGATCAATCAATTTTACATATTATCAAAAAGAAACAAACCCTTAAGAAATTTCGACAAAAAACAATTATTAAATCTTTCAAATTACAAATAAATCTAAAAAAAAAATTATTTTTGAATTATCTATTATCTGAATGAATTAAGGTAAAAATTATAATTTAAATAATATTAATTCCCCATTTGAAGCTAAGCTAAATACTCGAAAATCTTACTAATATATTAGCCTTTATTTTAAAATGAAAAAGGTCTACGGGAAATTAAAGCACTTGTTTGGTAAAATGATCTTTATTGATTATTTAAAATATGATGAAAGAACGATGAGAGTCCTTACTTTTTTTTATAATTATGAGCAAGAAGCAAGTCGATTGAATTCATCTCCCTGCGATTAGTGAGAATAAAACGTCACTCACATACACATCTCCTCTCTCCAAAAACTAAAGGGTGTAAACGGGTGTACACTTAATCCGCCACGGATTAAGACAATATAAGGTTCTAGGCGCAAAAACAATTTAGGCCCCGCATAACAAAATTGTCTTTGGAAATTAATTAATAGGTATTATAAATTAAAATAATGATTGAATTTGATTTGATAAATTTTGTAAAAAAATGAAATGAAATTTTATATCACGATCAAACTTAATATGATAATCAATGTTGGGGGCCCCCATATTCGACGGGGCCCTAGGCGCGCGCCTAGTGCGCCTTGCTTATGATCCGCCACTGGGTGCACATCTTTCCTTCTCATTTAAATATCATTAATATTTTTCCTTGAAAATAAGTTGGTAAAAAAAATCGTTTGTCATTATTATTTTTTTATTTTTTTCTTATACTTAAATACTGATTCTCTCTGGGAACATTCTAAGATAGAAAAAATATTTTTTTTTTTTTTTAACACTCACATTCACACACGCATTCACACAGTCTTTTCGGCAACTTGGCCATTTAAGACTTTAAACGATACTCGTTATTTGTAAATATATCTATTGAGGGTCCAGGCATTCTTATTTAAGCCATTTGATATCCAAATGGCTTAAATAAACAGAGGCGTACCGAGGCAGTTGGGGGCCTGGAGCGGCACTAGAAGAGGAGACCTTATATTGAATTTTTTTTTTGGAGGGGGGTGCTCATCTTTAAATATCTCTCGACTCCAAACACAAAAATATTTTTAAAATACCGTATATCCTTGAACCCCGAGGGGTAAGAGCCTCTCAAAAAGAAATTTTCACTAAATTTTTTGTTTTTTTATCTAAATTTTTCCGTTTTTACTTGAGCCCTGAGGGCCTCAGGGCCTCTCATAGAGAAATTTTCATTAAATTTTGTTTTTATAAATATGTGGGGGCCTATGCCGGTTCGGGGCCTGGGGCGGACCGCCCCCCCCCCCCGCCCCCGCCCTCCCCTCGGTACGCCACTGTAAATAAAATAGAAAAATATTTCTAATTATATTTAAAAATATTTTCTGCTTTCTATATTAGGCCTAGAAATGAATAGGAGGGTTGCTTTCTTAAACTTTTATCTCTCGTCAGTCGTATAGCAATAAGTGCGATTTTTTAAAAATTTGTTTAAGTCTCTGTGTTTATCAGGGTGCTAATTGGCCAGAATAAAACTAAGTTGAGTCCAAACACGTTAACATATAGAGATGAAGTATTGGATTCATGTCAAAAATTCCATTTCGAGTTTTTGATGGATATACACGTTTTGAGGTCCCCTGAAACCAAAAAAGGGGTTTCGCGACATGGTCTGTCTGTCTGTGAGTCTGTGTGTCTGTCTGTCAGTCTGTCTGGGTTCAATTTAAAGCATGAAGGAATTGAGCTAGGGGTTGAAATTTTATATTTAAGTTAGATACCTCACCTAGAACATGAAAATAAGCTTTTGATCATACTAGTATTGTATTTTACTGATGTACTTTTTCAATTTTTTTAGATTTTCTCAAAATTCGCTCCAACGATTTTTTTTTTAATTAAAAAATCAATCATTTTCAGATTCTCTTACATAAAATTGAATTTTTTATTTTTGATTTTTTAAAATTTATAATACCCCTAGCCCAAATAACACTTTCATAATATAGGATTAGTCAAATAATTATTTATTCTGCAAAAATAAATATTCCAATATTAGGATTAGAATTAAAAAGAATATTTGTGAAAGGATTAAGGGATAAATAAAACAATTACTGGTATTTAATAAAATAATCTTTATTTAATATTTAATGATTGAATATAATAGCTTAATAATAATATTTCTTTGTTTCAGAAGAGAGACCTTAGAAAAAAAAACATCCAAGTTCGTCATCATTATTCATCATTATTATAAAATAAACAGCACATACGCAATTGCAAATTATTTTTAAAAAAGTAAACCTTTTTTACTTTTGCAAAGCAAGTCAAGTCTTTTAGTTGACTTCATCTCGAGGAAGGAGCCATCTCTATCCAAAAATCATCTCTTCTATTGCGATTCTATTAGTGAGAATAAAAGGGCACACACCCCTCATCTCACTCCAATTATAAGGTATTTATAATTTGCATATTAAAACTATATTATTATTTTTAATAATGCCAACTCTCTCTTTCTACACACAATCTCACGAATCATATTTAATAAGAAAAAATAATAATTTTTACTTTGCCCTTATTTTTTACATGAGTGTCTATTGGGTTATTTTACTTAAGGCGAAGGAATTGTGTCGAAACTTTTGTTCTTGCCGACTAGTGTAGGTGTAATCTATTCGTATTTTACTTAAACAAGTAGCTTATTATTATTATTATTATTATTTTTTTTTTTTTTTTTTTAAACAAATAAATAATATTTTTGGTGGCTGCAGCCAGAGAGGGGTGCTAGTCGATTTATAGAAAACATTTTATCTTTTTAGCAATAGATCAACAACTTGAAAATTTACAAACGTGAAAGGGATAAACTTTGAGGTTTTAGGGGGTGCGAGAGTATATTTTATTCCTCTATTTAAAGATTTTTTGACTGCTTATTCTGCAGCCGTTCTCGAGTACTGTGCACTTGTTCCGATTCAAGTTTTTAATAAATAATTAATATAAAAATGTGATCTATTAATAAAACTTCCCCTAATATTAATAATTAAAACCACATAAGCTTTAATAAACAGATTTTATTTTTATATTTACTTTCTTATCATTTTGTTATAAAATTTTTTAATAATGAAAACAGAGGGTGGTAAAAGGTGTATATTTTCTATTCTGATTAAAATTTTATTTAACTTCAAAATTTTTTAATAATCCAATCTGAATGAATTCTAATTTAAATTATCTAAATCTATTTCTATATTAATTCCCCAAATATTATTAATATTTTTCCTTATAATATTTTTGTAAATGCTCTCTTTCTCCATACACCCACGCCCAAACATACGATTCATATTTAGTAAGAAAAAATAATAATTTTTATCTTTTACAGAGGTGGTTATTACTAGAGGTCGACTTCTCCCTTCATCATCGACTTTCTCGCTCGAGCATCTCCATTTCAGCAGCTCTTCGAGACTCTCTGCACTGGGTAAGCGCTGACAATTAAATTTCCATTTTTTTGATTATGAAATAATTTAAAATTCAAAATTTTCAACTTGCAAATTCTAATACTCTCTGAGAACATTTTAACATCATGGTCTGTGAGTCTGTCTGTCTGTGTGTCTCAGGCATCTGTCTGTGAGTGTTGAGCGTGAATGGAAAAAGTGTTAAAAAAAAACAAACTTTAATTCTAAGGCCTATATCGGCGGAAATTATATGAGCTCATATGTCGACACAAAAAATCTGTTGTGTGCTGTGCGACAGTCACACAACAGATTTTTTAAATTTTAATTAAAATAAATTATATTCGTAAACAGTTTATAATTACCATCAACGCCGAGAACAAGGACACATCGTCTTTATCGAGTTCGTTCATACTGTATTTATTTATTTATTATTATTGGAGAAGAATATGAGTGCAGTTTATAATTTTAATATAATTTTACCTAAATTAAAAATGTCATTAACCAAATTGTTAATAACTAGGCCAGGGGAACGCGATGACAACGATGAATCCTTATTTTTGGTACTGGACCATTATGTTCTTTTGGGGGCTAAGATTCAATTCCCGTCATTGCATTAAGCATAGCTATCCGTCATTATTTTGGTTAATCTCATACTTAGTAAATAAATAAATAAATAAATTTAATCATTACTGATTGAAATTAATAGGTTGGTTCACTGTTAATTCTCTTCATGGAAGACACTTTAGCGTGCCTACCTTCTATAGCGAACGTCGTGGATTAGAAATGACTGCACCCATGAGCGTCTGCAGGGGGGTTTTGGGGTGGTTTAATTAAGTAAGTCTTTTAAAAATTATTTGAGTTCGAATATATCCCTAATAAATAAATAAATAGTAAAAAGAACCATAGGAAGTATTTTCTTAAATTAGGGGTGGGTTTTTGGGGTGGTTTAATTAAGTAAGTCTGTTAAAATTATTTGAGTTCGATATATCCCTAAATATAAATAAATAGTAAAAAGAAGCATAGGAAGTATTTTTTTATATTGGGGGGGGGGTTTGGGGGGGGTTATTAAGTAAGTCTTTTAAAATTATTTAAGTTCGAATATATCCCTAATAAATAAATAAATAGTAAAAAGAACCATAGGAAGTATTTTCTTAAAGTAGGGGTGGGTTTTGGGGTGTGTTAATTAAGACTTATATTAATATTAGTTATTTAATTTCGAATTTTTCCCAACGGAATAAAACCCCGTTAGTTTGCAAGTAAATAGAATTTTTTTAAATAGAGAATTTATTTGATAATTATTTTTTTTGGGCCTTCAGAGAGCAATGCGATTTATCTAAGCCTTGTTTGCCCCCTGCCTATCTGTCTGTTCAGTTGAGTCGAGACATGACTCAGTACGTGGAGCTTTGAATTCTTCACTCAATCGCTCTCTCTCTCTCTCTCTCTCTCGTGTGTTTATTTTTTTATATTATTTGTGCGATTAAGACGTTCATCCCCCAAACTCATTACTCCCCGTCTGGTCATCATTTTTTTAAGGTAATGAACCTTTTCATATCTCATTTTGATAACGAATTAAATTTCTATTTTCAATGATTGCTATGATCGATCGAAATGACGACGTTTGAAATGATCAGGGGCGTATATATAAATTTTTTTCGTGGGGGGACCCGAACTCAAAAATTTTTCTGCGGAAAATTTTTTTTTTTAAGAAACTATATTTTTTTTTTCACACAAATTTTTTGCGGAACATTTTTTTTTTTTGCGAAACCAAAGTTGTCCATCCTGCGGAAAAATTTGTTGCGCTGATGTCTGTATATCCCTATATATGTATATGTGTTTGGGAAATTTCGGGGCGGGGGGGGGCCCGGGCCCCCTCGGCCCCCCCCCCATAAAAAACAAGACTAGATTTTCAAATGTATATGATCGTCCACAAATCAATTATAATAAAAATAAAAATTATCCAGCAATTTTTTATTTTGCGGACCATTTGGCGCCCCTTTGTGAGTAGCGCCCGGTGCATGATGACCCCCCTTGCTCCCCCCTGCCACTGATTCCTGTTGTAATATATATTAGATTAAACACACTTTTATTTGGGAAGAAAAATATATTTATTTATAACGAGAAAATCTTTACAACAATGTAACAATGCATCAATGCATGAGTCTCATATGCGGTGATTTTCATAGGTATCTTACAAGCGCACTCTATCAATTCCCCACTTTGCGTGTAAGATTCATATGAAAGTCACCTGTTTACATTAATTTAATTTCTTTCAGGCACTTCACTAATTTTTCTTTCGGTAAATTCTTCGTTAGAAAATCGGCTTCCATGTCTTCTGACTTCACGTGTTGCAAAATTATCTTTCCGTTTATAAATTCGTCCTTGACAAAGTACAATTTCCGATTGATATGTTTTGTTCTCGAGGTAACTTTAACTGATTTTATCCAATCTATTGCAGCTTGACTGTCTGTCTTTAGTCTGATTGGATATGTTTTTATACTTGTTAGTTCTAATTCTTCTATTAAATTGTTCACCCACTTGGTTTCACATAAACCTTCTGTAACTGCAATTAATTCCGCTTCACAAGTCGACAAGGCCACTAAATTTTGTTTCTTACTCTTCCAGGTTATCAAACATTCTCCAATCTTCACACAGTAACCTGAATAGGACTTGCCGTCTTGTGTACTGCACCAACTTGCGTCTGTACTTAATGTGATTTCATTTCCAGTTCCGTTGAATTTTAGTGAATAGTCACATGTTCCCTTTAAGTACCTATAAATTCGTTTGAGTGCCGTAAAATGCATTTCTCTGGGATCGTTACTGTATTGTGATAATTTACTCACATTATAGCTAATATCTGGTCTTGTTCCAGTAGAAAGGTACATAAGGGATCCCAACATTTCCTGGTAAAACGTTTTCTCTATTTTCTTCGAATCTTCATAATTATCTAAATCTTGATTGATATCACCTGGTGTTTTTACTATGTTCGCCTTTTCAAGACCATATTTTTCTAATATCTTGTGGATATGTGTCTTTTGGCTTATTTCATATCCCCACTTTTCTTCTTTAATATTTATTCCTAAATACGGCTCATTTTCTTTCTTCTGCTTTAGTATCACATATTTACTTAACTGACTTGATAATTTTTCAATAAATTTCTCACTTGTTCCAGCTATTATTATGTCGTCCACATATAAACCAAGAATGGCAAATTCATTTCTATCTTTTATTTTAAATACACACGGGTCGCTATTCATTCTCTTAAAATTCATTTCTGAAAGAATTTCATTAATTTTTAAATACCAGCATCTGCCTGATTGTGGTAAACCATACAGACTCTTTTTTAATTTACATACCATGTTTTCTTTCCCAATTTCTTCATATCCTTTCGGCTGTTCCATATACGTTGTTTCTTCTAAGTCTCCGTAGAGATACGCTGTTTTTACATCGTAGGTCTTAATTTTAAATTTAAATTTTGCTGATATTGCTAAGATTGTTCGTAGACTCTCCAATTTTATAACAGGAGAAAAAGATTCTCTGTAATCAATTCCTGGCCTTTGATTACAGCCCATTGCTACTAATCTTGCTTTAAATAATTTCCCTTCTGGACCTTCTTTTAAGTTATATACCCATCTATTTTTGATAACTTTCATTCCTTCCATTTTCGGTACTAATTCCCAAACGCCATGCCCTTTTAACGATTTTATCTCTTCTTCCATTGCTTTGTACCATTCTTCTCTTTCTTTCATTTTTATTGCCTCTTCATAGTTGTTTGGAATCTTTATTTCATCTTTAAATATTGTTTCAGCTCTATTCTTATCTATTAAGCGTTGTGATCTTCTAACTCCTTCGCTTAGTAGTTTTTCTTCTTGTTCTCTTAGATTTTTTCTATGTCTTTCTTCTAGAACTTCTTTGGTGTCTCCTCTTCTCCTTCCCGGTATGCCATTCTGTATTTGATTTTGACCTTCATCTTCTCTAGCCAATGGTGATTCTTGCCTCAACTCTTCTGGTATCTGTTCTTGAATAATTTCTTCTGGTTCATTTTCTTCTCCCATCTCATTTTCAGTTTCAGGATTTCTTTCCCTCTGTAAACTTATTTCAATTATATTTTCTTCTTCATCTTCTTCGCTGTTATTTTCATTTTCACTTCCCTCTTCTTGACTTTCAATTTGTAAAAATTCTTCAAAATTTGTATTTTTAGATAGCAATTCATTTCCTTTCATTTCTTCGCAAAATTTTACAGTTCTCGCTTCTTTTATAGAGTTATCACTTGGATCATAAATTCGATACGCTTTTCTTTTTAGTGAATATCCCACAAATATTCCTTTTTCGGCCTTTGGTGAAAACTTGCTTCTACGTTCTTTTGGGATGTACCAATATATCAAACATCCAAATACCTTGAGATGATTTCCTGATGGTATTTTCCCAAAAAATTCTTCAAAAGGTGATTTAAAACTAATATTTTTATTTGGTGTACAATTCTTTAAGTATGCAGCCGTTGCTACTGCCTCAGCCCAGAACTTTGCTGGTAAATTCGCATCAATTAACAATGTTCTTGCTGAATCAATTACCGTTCGGTTATACCGTTCTGCGACTCCGTTACTTTGCGGCGAATATGGTACGGTCAATTGATGTCTAATTCCCTCGCTTTTCAGGAAGTCTTCAAATTCATGATTGGTAAACTCCGATCCATTGTCACTCCTTACCGTTTTAATAGAGAATCCTGTTTCATTTTCATATCTTCTCTTGAAGTCTGTAAAATATTTCAGAGTTTCATCCTTCGTTTTGAGAAAATATACGAAACAATACCGACTAAAATCATCTACAAGCAGGGATGGGCGTTAATCAGTTACATGTATTTAAAATACAAGATACCAAATACAATATTAATTGGTATTTTGTATCTCGTTACAGCATAGGCAAAGTAATTGCTATCTTGTATTTCGTTACATTTTTTAGTAATTGGTATCTGAAATTCGAGATACCAAATACTTTTTTTTTTTAATTTGCCGCCGTATAAAAAGTCTTGCAGAGGGAGCTGAAATCTTTTTAATTTATTTAATATTACTGTATGTAATCGTCGTGTGGGTTCTCTGCTCTGAATCTTAGTAAAAACCAGTAAAGAGAAGTCAATCAAACCGCCAAATTTTCACTCTTCGTTAAAAAACTTTTTTGCTTTCTTCTTTCAACCAGCTCTCAACGACTAAATCTTTGTTCTTCTGCCCCAGTTGATTGTTTTCATTTGCGGGTTTATTCATTCTCCATCAAGGTCCAGATTATCCTACAAAACATTTGAAAACTTGATTTTTTTGAAACTTTTTCATATTTTTATAAATAAACTTTTTTTTAAGATCATGATTAATTTTATTGTTTTCGATTTTCCAAAGGTATTTTCCAATCAGCGTTGGGCGAATTGTCTACTTTACTTTGTCTACGCAATTGTCTACGCGTAGACAATGTATGTAGACAAATGAACAATATCCATGTAGACAATGTAGACAATTAAAATTTAAAAATTTGGCCGGACTAACAACACCATAATTTTTTATGTATCGTCATAAATATAATTTTTTGATATTAATATACACGAAATCAATAGGTAAAGAGTGATTTTACAATTTTTCTATTCCACTTTAAGCGAGAATATTCCAATATTCTCGCTTAAAGTGGAATATCAAATATAGGGAGATATTGGGTGAAAAAGAAACATCTACCAGCGTTGATAATGGCGGTATTCTTAATTGTAAGTGACTTTTATTTGAATTAGATATTAGAAGCTGTATTATGCAGGGTTTTTTTTTGCAAAAAAGACACACTGCAACATATTTTTCATTTTGTTTCCCTAATTCAAATTTTAATTCATTAAAATGTCTGTTTATTGGTCTTCCGCGTTTAGACATTTTTATGTGTATGAATTTCTAGGCTGTTTCTAGAAATGACAGATCACTGATCTGAGATGAGAGCCAATGAAAATAAGCGCTGAGCCATTTGTCTACATTGTCTACTTTGTCTTTGTCTATAGACGTATACGTCATGAAGTAGACAAATCAAAATATGCTTAATTTGCCCAACACTGTTTCCAATATAAGTTTAGCTGCCACTTTCCTAAACTAAATTTATTTAGGGTTCCAGAATTACCCCACCAAAAAGAATTTTAAAATCAAGGAAAAATTTGTTTGTAATTGGTATTTTCAATGTAATTGAAATACGTAATTAGTATCTTGTATCTCGTTACACAAACCCGTGAATAATTGGTATCTTGTATTTCGTTACAAAAATCTGAAGTAATTGGTATTTTGTATCTCGTTACTCAAAATCGAGTAACTTGCCCATCCCTGTCTACAAGTATGTAAAAATATCTTGATTGATCTATGGATTTATCTTTCATCGGTCCACAGATGTCCATATGGATCAATTCTAGTGGCTTTTTCGCTTTGTATCCAATTTCTATATTTTTATAGGGTTTTTGGGTTATTTTCCCTCTTATGCACGAGTCGCAATCTTTTAGTTCTTTAAAATTAAAATTCACATTTTTCAAAATTTCTCCTTTCGCCACTTTTTCTAAATAATTCTCATTTATATGGGCCAAACGCCGGTGCCATTTATTTATTTCATTTGAACTTAAACTTTCTTCGGCAATTAAATTACTTTCATTTCGATTTTCTTCAATATTTCTTTTCATTACTTCCATAACAAACATTCTTTCTTGAATTGTTGCCTCTCCTATTATTTTATTTTCTTTGTCAAAAATTCTTGCACCTTCTTTATTAAAATTTACTTCATACCCTTTTTGAGTAAGTTCATATATTGATAGAAGATTTGTTCTTAATTTTGGTACATACAGTACATTTTGGATCCGTATATTCTCATGCTTTTCACCAACTTTTGTCAGAGCCTTAATTTCTCCTTGCATGGTTACTGACGTTGATTTTTCCTCTTCTGCTAAATAAACTTCGCTTTCGCACTGGACTTCATTTTCCATCCATTCTCGTTCACAGGACATGTGTGTTGTGCACCCCGAGTCCAAACTCCAGAACTGCGTTTCATTGCGCATTCCGCAATCACCTATTTGATAGGCATGCTCTTTATGGCAGTCCCTATTCCTGTTCGTATTGTTTAGATTAGTTTTATTAAAACTATTCTTCTTATAACTACCCTCATTCTCCGACTTATTTTCTTTATTATTTTTTCTATCCTTTCGAAACCAGCAATCCCTAGCTAAGTGATTCTCCCTACCGCATATAAAGCATTTTCTTTGATTAAAATTTCTCTCAACTTGTCTTTTATCTCTTGTTTTATAAGCTTCTTCCTGACTATAATTAAACTTTGGCCTTCCATATAGTTTTTGCCTATTTTCCTCTTCCTTTAAAATTTGTTGAATTTCATCTAATGTTATATTTCTCTGAGCAACATTATTCAATTGTTCAAACCTTCTCAATTATTAATTAAATATGCAAAGAGGGATGGAGAAGTTAAATTTCATTCAATTATATTTATTTCTTTTAAATTTTTCCAAAAAATCACAGAATTTTGTTTTAAGTCTTAAAAATTTTAAGCAGAAGCAACTCAGCCTCCCCTCCCTCTATTGCTTAATTTATTAAGCATTTCTAATTAATGATTAAAAATTCTAAGAAGGATGGAAAGGAAAAATTGAGTTCATATATTCTAAATTTTAATTAATTTATTTTAGAAAAAAACCAAACAGCCTAATTATATTTTTAACTAAACTTAAAAAAAAAAAACTTATTTTATTTCTATTGAATTTTTGATTTTTTTTACTTTTATTCAACTTTTAATGTGAATTGCACAAATAAGATTAATTAAATAATTTTATTCGAATATAAATATTCCAATATACTGGAGGTAAAATGTGAAAATAAAAAAAAAAAAAAATATTCCAATATACTCTAGCAAGGGAAGGATTACGGGATAAATAAAACAATTATTTAATAAAATAATCTTTATTTAATATTTAAAATAGAAGAGGATAAAAAATAATAAATAAATATTTCTTTGTTTCAGAAGTAAGAGCATCCATGTTCGTCATCAACATGATCAAAGAAAGATTATTTACGCAAATGGAAAATGGAAAGTATTTTTAAATAAAAAGTATAAGCAAGCAAGCAAGTGATTTAGTTTGATTCACCTCGAGCAAGGGGCCAGTCGATTGAACTCATCTCTCTGCAAAGTGCCTCTCTTCTATCGCGAAATAAAACATCACACACTCCAATTAAAAGGTATTTATTATTTGTATATTCATTTTATTTTTATATTTTCTAATTTATAAAATTATCTATTAATTTCAATAATGAAACCAGAGGGTGGTAGGGTTGTACATTTCCCATTTTCCATTCCTATTAAATTATTAATACTATTTTCTCTTAGAAATCTTTTATCCATAATATTTTTTAGTAAACTCTGTCTTTCTTCAAATAATAGAATTTTTATCCTTTACAGGGGCGACTGTTGCTAGAGGTTGTCTTCCCCCTTCATCATCGACCCTGTCGTTTGAGCATCAACATCTGAGCGCACTTCGAGGCCTTCTCTCGACCTCTGCTCTAGGTAAGTCCTGAGCCTGACAATTTCAATTTTATTAGTTCATATCGCAAATATTAAATTTTCCTGGGAAAGATCATAGTCTCTCTTTTAATATCTCATGTTTAGAAAAAGCCCTCCCCCCTCATTTCCTGATACAATATTTGATTTGCATGTCATTATCATTTGAAGCTATAGAACTTTGCCTCTTTTTCTCTCTCTTGATTAGGCTACTAACAGATTTCTTTTTTGAGAGAAAGTATTGTTTTAATTTTTGTTTTAAAAGAAATTATTTTTCTTGATTATGAAAAAATTAAAAATTCAAAAAATTTTAAAACTTAGAAATTCTAATTCTTTGAGAACAATCGAATATATCCCTAATAAATAAATAAATAGTAAAAAGAAGCATAGGAAGTATTTTCTTAAATTAGGGGTGGGTTTTTGGGGTGGTTTAATTAAGTAAGTCTGTTAAAAATTATTTGAGTTCGAATATATCCCTAATAAATAAATAAATAGTAAAAAGAACCATAGGAAGTATTTTCTTAAATTAGGGGTGGGTTTTAGTGGTTGATTAATTAAGACTTAAATTAATATTAGTTATTTAATTTCGAATTTTTTCCCAACGGAATAAAACCCCGTTAGTTTGCAAGTAAATAGAATTTTTATAAATAGAGAATTTATTTACTAATTATAATTTTTGGGCGTTCAGAGAACAATGCGATTTATCTAAGCCTGTTTGCCTCCTTCCTGTCTGTGTCAGTTGTATTCGAGACGTGACACGAGTCATTACGTGGAGCTCTTGCTTTCTTGCTCTCTCTAATTAATTCATTCATTCATTCTCTATCTCTCGTGTGTTTATTTTATATTATTTGTGCGATTAATACGTTCATCCCCCAAACTCATACTCCCCGTCTGGTCATCATTTTATTAAGGTAATGAACATTTTCATATCTCATTTTGATAACGAATTAAATTTCTATTTTCTTTTTTTTTTCTCTTAAAATATATTATTTCCTATTAGAATTTTTTTATTTTTTTGAGATTATTCATTTGTCTCGGTGTGCGTGTATCGGTTATTTTACTTACTTGCTTCAAATGTCAAAATAATACAGTATAATTGAAATTAGAACTTTTACCACTAATGATTCAGGTAATGGATTATTAAAAAATAATTGTCAAATTGATGGGTTATTATAATAATTTATTTAAAAAAAAAACAAAACAAAAAAACAGAATAAAACGCCGTTAGTTTGCAAGTAAATAGAATTTTTTTAAATAGAGAACTTTTTTTTTCTTGGGCATTCTTTTTTATTCTTCAGAGAGCAATGGAATCCCATCTATGCTTGTTGCCTATCTGCCTGGCTTTAGTTTTAATTGAGCCGAGCAATGACTCAGTCGTTTGAATTCTTCACTCAATCTCTCTCTCTCTCTCTCTCTCTCTCGTGTGTTTATTTGTTTTATATTGTGTGTGCAAATAAGAGGTTCATCCCCCAAACTCATTTACTCCCAGTCTGGTCATCTTATTTTTACGGTAATGAATCTTTTCATATCTCATTTGCATAACGAATTAAATTTCTATTTTCAATTTTTTTTTCTCTCTTACTACTAAAAATATACTTATAAAATTATCCAATTTTTAAATACAACACTATGATGAAGTCGTGTACCCCACGGTGGAGGGTGAGAAAGGGTGTAAATCACCCCTTCTTATAAACTTTCTTCAAAAACTAAATTTTAATAGAAAATTTTTTTTTTCTTTTCAATTTTTTACTTTTACGCAAATGTATTACTTTCTATCCCTTGTCACCCACCCTCCACCCTTCTAACCGAGAATTTAGTTCTATATTATGAAATTATTATTAAATAAATGAAAATAGAACTTCATCACTTTTATCTCTCGTCAATGATATAGTAATAAGAGAAATTTTTAGAGGTGGAATTTTTTTTTTCCACTGTCTGAATGCATTCTTTTCTTAAACATTTTCTCCACTCGCATCCTTTAATTACAAGTTTCATCAATTCAGTCGAGTTTTTTTTTAATTTGTTTTTACGCTATGATCGATCGAAATGACGACGTTCGAAATGACTAACGTTCCCGTTAGAATTTTTTCTATTTTATGTGTTTATTCATTTTCTGTGTCATGGGTTTGTTTGTTTATCGTCTCCTTTTGAAATATTATTATTAAAATAAGAATTTTTACTCCAATTCATTCAGATAATATAATAAACATTTTTTTTTATTTCCAGTATAAAAAAATAATTTTTTTTTCTAGCTACGTACTTAATTTGTTTTTAATTTGAAAGTACTTTTTGTCTAATCTAATAAAAAAGATTTTTTCTCTTCGATCGGTAATTTAATGTAGTAATAGGGGTGGTTTTTTTTCTGGAGGTGGTGGGTTAAAATAGCCATTGAATCAAATAAATTATATAAAATTCTTTATCATTTAATTTAAAAAACAGACAATTCCAAAATATCTTAATTTTTCTAATAAACTTCTCACTTATTCATCCTTTTAACAATTAATAATTAAATACCGGTATGCCAAGAGGGATGTAGGGGGCAAATTACTTGAATATATACTCATCTATTCTTTTCTATAAAATTTTCCTTAAAAATCACTCAAATTTTCTTTTTAAATAGAAAGATTTGTTAAAATAAAAAAAAAATTTATCAAAAAGAAACAAACAAACCCTTAAGGAAATTGGACAAAAACGAATTATACCTTTCAAATTAGAAACAAATCAAGTAGGCTACTTAATTTAAAAAAAAAATATTTTTATTAATCCCTTATCTGAATGAATTGAGGTAAAAATTATAATTTAAATTGTAACTAATATATTTTATAATGAATATTTAAAGATGAGAAAGGAAAGGATTACGGGAAAATAAAACAATTATTTAATCAAATAATCTTTATTGAATACTTAAAATATGATGATAGAAGACGATTAAAAAAAATAAATATTTCTTTGTTTCAGAAGAGAGACCTTATGAAAAGCAAATGCATCTGCGTCAAGGGGGCCAAGGGGCCAGTCGATTTGCTCACCTCCCTGCAAAGTGCCTCCTCTATTGCCTCTATTACTGAGAATAAAATATCACACACCTACTCTCTCCACAATTAAAAGGTATTTATAATTTGCATATTTCACTTGCATAAAGGGTTAACATTTTATTTTTATTTAAATATTTATAAAATTATCCTTTGTCTTAAAACTAGAAACCAGAGGGTGTGAAAGGGTGTACATCTTTAATATCATTAATATTTCTTCCTAAGGGTAAAAAAATCGTTTATCAATATTATTTTTTATTTTTTTTTTTTGTAAACTCTCTCTTTTACACACAAACACACGAATAATATATAATAAGAGAAAATAATAATTTTTATTTTTCACA
>JAKCPI010000131.1:0-12070 GCA_023213315.1 Euborellia annulipes
TATTACTCGAGTATATGTTATTAATTGTTCCAAGTTTACTTTTTAATTTAAAGTTTTTTTTTTTTATATAGAAATAAATAATCGCATAAATTGATATTCGTAATTTCAAAGAATCATTTATTATCGGTCTTTCCTGTTCTTTTGATAATTTTCTCTAGCAGTTGAATGTCTCGTCCTTATTATTTAGGATCCTGCAATTCTTGAAGATAACTTATCGACTTGGACCTGAGCCTTAAGCTGGTCTTCACTCTCTGGAACAGTCAGAAGCTAATTTCTCTCACTGAAAGCTGATGAGACAGGTGGTGGGTTGCCTCTATTGTTTTCAAGTTCCAGCAGAGAGAAATTCAATGGACAATGTTTGTAGAAAGATGAATTGCAGTCAGGGATTGGAAAACACAAAAGTATTATATACCGTAAACATTTTTTTTTTTTCGATCTTAATCCGATTATCGTATTGTACCGGGCATTTATTGTCTCTAAGCTAGAATACTTGGTTTGGAGTCCAATTCACGAGGTAAAAACATCAACAGAATTGAAAGAATTCAGATAAAATGTCTATTCATGATCCATGTCACGATTCTTTTGATTAGCAGGCCCTCCTGGATGAGCATGGTCGTGGAGAGGCTGCGCATAATCTTCACCGAATCGAAGCTTGAGTTGATGATCCCATTTCCCTATCTCTAATCAATTTCCATACACCTTTGAGGACCACTAAAGGCTACGATCTGTTTTAGTTGCCTTTCTAAACGGGCTTGACCTTTTTTTTCAAACCATATGAACTTGAAAGATATCCTGTACATGACGGTACACACCGGTAATACTGTTTAACAGTCCTAACTTGTAACGTGCCCGTTTTATTGGTATTTGTTGCTGTACTTGCAGTTGAAATGATAATTGATAAATAAATCAATAAATATAAATAATAAAAAACATAGCTCCTGTATCTTTTAATCTATCCTACCATATATACGAGGGCAGGTCAATGAAGTCCGTGACTTTTTGAATTTCCCGCCCCTTAACTGAAATGGCAACACTGCTCCTGTCAGCAGGCAACTATCAGCTGACTCCTATCGAAATTTTAATCAGCTGGGTCTTTTAGTTCTTGTTTGATATCCATTAATAGCAGACTACCTCGTGATTTGAGAAGACAATGCAAGGGTACACACATGTGCAGTTTCCATGGCAAAAATACATGAATTGGGATACGAATTGCTCCCTCATCTATTCTCCGGATTTAGCCCCAAGTAACTATTTCTTGTTTCCAAACCTAAAAAATGAGATTTAACTCCAACGATGAAATCATCTCACAAACAAATACCTATTTTGATGCCTTCGACAAATCTTATTTTTTGGAACGGATAAAAAATTGGAGAAACGTTGGACAAAGTGTATAGAGCTCAACGGAAATAATTTTTTATCCAAAAACCTGTGTTTCATTCAAACAGTCAGGGACTTATTGACCTGCCCTCGTAAAGTCAGCCATTACCAAAAAAACAAAAACTGTGTCAAATAAAAATTAAAACAATGCTTTAATAGTTTGAAATTTGACCTAGGGAAGAGCCAAGCGTCAAGTAGGCTTATTTAAATAATAATAATAATGAACTAATTGTTCTATCAAAGAATGATGAAAATTATTTTATTTAATTGTTTAGTTTCCATAAGATAATTGCTAGTTCAATCGCCGAGATGGATTTCAACGTAGATTTTGTAAAAAGGTGTAAAGCTTTTTTTTTTTTTTTTGTTTCTCACCTTGTAGGAAAACAAAATGTTAATAGGAAAGGAAAGGTGAGAGATTTCATCTTGTACTATAGTTATTAACTCAAAATCAATTTAATAGAAAAAGATAAATAGATTTCAAGCAAGCAGGACAGTAACATTTAAATATTGATATTAAAAATTGGCAAAATTGATATTAAGAGGGGAGTCCAGAAGCCTCGATCAATTTTGAAGATATTTCCCTCACAGGCCAACTAAGAACGCAAATGGCGACCACGAGTTAACCGAGCCAAGGCTGGCATTTCCTATTTTAGAAAGTAAAAGGATTCTTTGGATGGGATACCGCTTACGAGCAAACACAAATGCAGAATAAAGCAAACACTCAAGTGTTTATTGTTTATTTAAAGACAAATAATATTTATTTTTTACAAATGCATTTAAGAACTAGTAGTAGCAGTTATTTCGCTGTCTTCTTTCGTTGTAAGAGTTTCTACTGGTATCGATTAAACTAAAAGAAGAATATATTCATTTTTATGTAGCAGATTAATTAATTAATAAATGAATACCTGGACCGCAGTCTGGGCAATCACAGGGGTATATCGGACGTGAAATCAAACGTGGAGTAACTGTTTCACTGCCAGTTGCAAATGACGTTTCATCATCAGTAGTGGTTGGAGTGGTTAACAATTCGTTAAGAGTCGTTTTATCTCCAGTCCCTATATCCCTTTCGACGACATCAGGTGGACACCAGATAGCCGGGCATAAGCATAGTGGAATGCCAGATGCCGCATTTACGCAAAGAACAAGTGCCAACAAACTGAGAATTCTCTAAAATAAATTATGTAATGCAAGTAAAGTGAATTTGAATAAGAATAAATGAAGGTGTTAATCTTTCACTTACCATTTTGATTCTTTCTCTTCTATTTTCGCTTGAACATAAATGAATTGGTTTTTTTTTTTTCCTAATTCATTTATTTTATTCAAAGCTTTTAATTATAGGCCTGCACACTCTTAATTTATTATATCCTTTATACTATTTATTTTTTTTAATTTCACCTTTGAATTTATTGTGAGATAAAATAGATAAGGGAATGTTAACATTTACTTCATTCTTTCCTTCTATGTTTTTCCGATGCTTTCTTTTTTCTCAAGAACCTTTCACATTTTCTAATCCGCCGTCTTCTTTTTCTCTTCTTCTATTCCTCCCTCTTCGCTCTGTTGTTTTCAAGGCTTTGTTTATCTGTTTGTTGTGTCACCTTCAAGGATGTCCTTGTTTATAAATTTATAGACTGAACAATTGCGATTGTGGAAAAAAAATAGACGATTTTTTGTTGATTTGTTTGTAAGGATGATCAATTTAATTATAAATAAAATTGCATTGATGGAATGCTCAGCTATTTTGGGAATATTGGGAGAAAATAACGATTATAATGGAGAATTGGAGATATCAGCCAAATTGAGATTATCTAGGTTAATAAAACTTCAAGAATAAGACGTTTCTTCCTGAATTTATTTGGCCACCTTCAGTAATTTTTTTTTTTTTTTTTAAAACATTCACACTTTTTCTCATTCACACTCACATTCACACACACATTCATACAGTCTTCTCGGCAACTTAGGCCATATAAGACTTTGACGATAACCGTTGTAGAGAATATATCTATTGTGGGGTCAGGCATTTCTATTTAAGCCATCTGGTATCCAAATGGCTTAAATAAAATCATCGGACTGCCTGGGTCCGAACCCGCGACGTTTGGTATAGGAGGTAGGCGCGTACGTACTACGCCAAACTCGGGGGCTTCAGTAATTGAGAATTATATGTTGAGAGTATTGTTGTCTGATTCACCTTGAAAGAAAGAAGTATCTAATACTCCTATTGTTTGTTTATGTTTATCTTTCCAATTTACATTGTGTTTACGTTTTTCCAATTGATATATTTATTAAAGTAATTCTATTTAAATCTATCTCTGTCCAACTTCTTTAACTATTTTATTCAAGAGGTTATGGGCCCAGTAACTAGGCCAGGAAAATCGACGCAAGAGTCAGAAAATTTAGAAGAAAGAAATAATAACTTTCAAGAACCAAGAATGTTGGAAGAAGAGAAGTATAGAATTCCAGTCTTCGATGGCAAGAATTATAGCAATTGGAAATATAGAATGTTGATCCTCTTAGAAGAAAAGGAATTAAATGAATGCATAGAAGAAGAGGAAACAATTGTTTTAACACAAGAATCGTCAAAAGAAGAAAAGAGAAAACATGCGCTAAGAAAGAAAAAAGAAGGTAAATGCAAATTATTATTGATTCAGGCAATCGCAGATTCTCATTTAGAATACGTGAAAGATAAGAAAACCGCAAAAGAAATATGGGATACTCTAGAAAGAACATTCGAAAGAAAAGGTATAGCGAATCAACTTTATGTAAGAAAGAAATTATTATCAATGAAGTATAATACTGAAGAAGCTATAGAAAGTCATTTCCTAAAGTTTGATAAGCTAATAAGAGAATTAAAAGTGTCTACAAAGATAGAAGAAATAGATGTTATTAGTCATTTACTTCTAACACTACCAAAGTCGTTTGATAATGTGGTCACAGCAATAGAAACAATTAATCCTGAGAAATTAACTCTGGAATTTGTAAAAGGTCGCTTGCTGGACGAAGAATTAAAGAAAAAGAATGTTAAAGAAATGAGTAACCAAAATGAAGATTCAACTGCTTTTCAAAGTAAGAGTTATTTTAAATACGAATGTTACGGATGCGGAAAGAAAGGACATAAAAAGTCCGAGTGCCGATTCAGAAATAAATATAATAATACTAAACAGAAGAATTTTGAAAAGAAAGAGAAAGTTAGTGTTGCTTGTCAAGAAAACGACGAAAACGAAAAAGAAATGGCCTTCATAGGAAAGTCTCAAGATAAAGAAAGTAAAGAATCAAAGAATTTTACAAAAATTGAATGGATTTTAGATTCAGGAGCATCAGATCATATGATTAATGATGAAAAGTATTTTTCCACTTATAAGCCATTAAAAGAAAATATTAAAATAATGGTTGCAAAGAATAATGAAAATTTAAAAGCCACGAGTAAAGGAGATATAAATATGATTTCTATTATAAATGGAATGGAAAGAAAATGTACTGCAAAAGATGTATTATATGTTCCTAATCTGAGATGCAATTTGCTTTCTGTAAGAAGACTAGAAGAGGCCGGATTAAAAATAATATTTGAAAATAGAAGAATAAAAGTTATGAAAGAGAATAACGTGATTGCAACAGGAGAAAGAAATGATAAATTATATATTTTAGAATTTAAACTAAATAAAAAGGAATTGAAAGAAGAAGTCCTCGTATGTAATAAAGAAGAAAGTTTAGAAAAATGGCATAAACGGTTTGGACATTTGGGATATTGCAATCTAAAGAAACTTGTTCAAGAACGAATGGTCAAGGGAATTAATTTTAGAAGTCAAGAAGAAGAAGATAGAAAAATCTGTGAATCCTGTATTCAAGGGAAACAGACAAGAAAACCATTTTCAAAAGAAAAACATGTAAGATCTTCGACATATCTTGAATTAATCCACACAGATGTATGCGGACCATTTACTCCTACAACATGGAATAAGAAAAAATACTTTGTAACGTTTATAGACGATTATACTCACTTTACAATGGTATATCTGATTTCTAATAAAAGCGAAGTTTTTAAATGTTTTCAAGAATATGAAGCGTTGGTTACTTCTAAATTTAATAAAAGAATAAAACGCCTAAGAAGTGATAATGGAGGTGAATATACATCAAATAATTTTATCAATTTCTGTAAGGCAAAAGGAATTAAGTTAGAACAAACCACACCATATACACCGGAACTCAACGGAGTAGCTGAAAGAATGAATAGAAGCTTATTAGATAAAGCAAGAACTATGCTACTTGATTCAAATTTGTCAAAAATGATGTGGGGAGAAGCGATTTTAACTGCTGCATACTTAATTAATAGAAGCCCATCTAGTGCATTGAATGAAATGAAAACACCATCTGAAATGTGGGAGAATAAGAAACCGGATGTTTCAAAAATTAGAATATTTGGTTGTAACGCCTATTCATTAATTCCAAAAGAATTAAGAGGAAAATTAGACTCAAGAAGTATAAAAGGAATTTTCGTAGGATATGCAACGAACGGATATAAAATCTGGAATGAAAATAAGAAGAAAATATTAATCTCAAGAGATGTTATCTTTGACGAAGAAAATTTTAAAAGAGATGAAACAAAAATATTGAAAATAGAAAATGATTTAAAAGATGAAATAGAAGAAATATTAGAAGAAAAAGAATCAGTAGAATTAGAAGAAAATGAAGAAAATACAGAAACTGAATTGGAAGACAACAATGAAAATGAAACTAATGAAGAAGAATTAGAAGATGTGAGAAAAAGTATAAGGAAAAAGGAAAAACCGAAATGGCAAAACGATTATTTATTATCTCACTATGCGCTTTTAGTAGAAAATTATTTAGAAGATGTACCTGAAAATTTGGAAGAAATAAAAAGAAGTCCAGACAGAATTAAGTGGGAGCAAGCAATTAACGAAGAATATGAATCCTTAATGAAAAACAAAACATGGATTTTAACAGATCTACCAGAAAATAGAAAAGCCTTAGATCCAAAGTGGATTTTTAAGATAATAAAAAGAGACGAAGAAGGAAAAGTAAGCAGATACAAGGCAAGACATGCACCAAATAAGCTAAACGAAATTAAAAATATAAAAATGAAATCAAAGAAAGAATTTGAAATGGAAGACCTCAAAGAACTAAAATATTTTTTAGGAATAAAGATTGAAAGGAATTTTGAAGAAAACATAATGCAATTAAGACAAAAACAATATCTATTAAAAGTGTTAAACAAATTTAACATGAGAGATTCAAAAGGAGTCACTACGCCAATGAAACAGAACTTTAAATCAAGAATAAAGAATGAAAATAACGAAAGGATTATCAAAAGAAAAGTTCATCACTCTAAGAAAAAAATTAGGGGTTATATAAAAATGTATATGTAATCAAGGTAAATCAGAGTGGGAGTGTTGAGAGTATTGTTGTCTGATTCACCTTGAAAGAAAGAAGTATCTAATACTCCTATTGTTTGTTTATGTTTACCTTTCCAATTTACATTGTGTTTACGTTTTTCCAATTGATATATTTATTAAAGTAATTCTATTTAAATCTATCTGTCCAACCTTTAACTATTTTATTCAAGATTATAGACTACACATAGTGCAAGAGCACATGTGATCACACCAGGACTCGTCAATAATAAAATTTATTTGCTGACAATTTTTGAAGTTGGCTACAAAAAAAAAGAAGATATTTTAATATTAATAAGCTTAATATTGCCCCCGAGTCTGGCGTAGTAGGTAGCGTGCCTACCTCCCCAAACGTCACGGGTTCGGACCCAGGCAGTCCGATGATTTTATTTAAGCCGATTTAAACTTTCGACCGTTGGTTCTCGTTGAAACATTTTGTAAATTAAAATTAAATATACAAATTAAACACTAGGTTATTTGTTTTAAAGGTTTTATTAATTAAAAATTAACACGATACGTATTTCGACAATTTCTTGTCATCATCAGAAGTGATTACATTCTAATACATGAAAGTAGATACAGTATATGCTGCAGCATATACTGTATCTACAGTAATGCTGCAGCATATACTGTATCTACAGTATATGCTGTATCTACTTTCATGTATTAGAATGTAATCACTTCTGATGATGACAAGAAATTGTCGAAATACGTATCAAGTGTTAATTTTTAATTAATAAAACCTTTGAAACAAATAACCTAGTGTTTAATTTGTATATTTAATTGTAATTATTTAAGCCATTTGGATACCATGCGTTTTTAGCTATCCTGAGACGGGAAAAATATCAAACTTGCTTGGAGCTTAAAGGCCCGGCCCCTCAGGAAAAATTTTCAAGAAAATGATTTTTTTTATTGATCTAATTCGTTTAAAATGCTTCCAATTTAATAGTTTATTTTATTTCATTTAATTATTATGTATTTTTGGGATTAAGCTATTTGAATTTGAAATATAAAGTTATTGTAATTGAATATTTGTTATAGCTGTAGTATTATGTTCAAGATGATAAGGAATAATTTCCAAAGAAGAATGCAGCTAATTTTATTTCATTTAATTTTAATAAAAATTCTTAATCACTTGCTGACGTTTCGGTTCGGGTTTGAACCATCATCGGAGCTACAAACATGGAAGATAATACAAAATATGTTTTTGTTTTAAAAAATTATTTGAAACGACCATATAAATTAATTAATCATACCTGTGATTTTGTCTTTATGTTTTTAAATAATACATTCAAACTATTATGGTAGTATAGATAGAGTAAATTAATATCTTTATATATAAAATTCTTCTGTACGTGTGTATGTGACTGAACTCCTCCTAAACGACTGAATCAATTATGATGAAATTTTCTGTGTATGTTTGTGAGAATCCCGGACAGGTTTTGTTTCACAAATAACAATAAGTTAATGAGTAATTAACCGTTAAAATAAGAAAAAATAAAAATTAGGAGAAAGGGTTGCCATGGTAACAAAATATAAATATTTACCCATGTTTACGATTTTTTTTTATTTATTTACATTTTGAATTCTAAAATATCGGCGTGAATTTTTTGTCTGTGTACCGGGAGAGTCCCGGAAAGGATATGATTCACAAAAAATCTTAAGTTCATGAATAATTAACCGTTAAAATAATCTCTATATATAAAAATGAAAAGGGAAAATGTATGTACCGGTATGTATATAAGTAGGCGAGCAAGGGAGTCCAGGGGGCGCAGCCCCTGGCTAGATGGAAAGCCCCGCCGAAGGCGGGGCTTTGCGTCTAGTTATAATATAAAAATAGTTGAATATAATCTCAAAATAGTTTCATGTAATGGCAGGAAATAGAGCCTAGTACATAGGAACAGGACGAGACTTAGGCAATGCAAGGTTGTCTATAATATTTAAGAAATTATTTCATCGCACATGCGCCATGAGAAAATGCGCAGTGCGCATATTAGTAACGGAGACTGATCTGTTATGCAAATTTTTTGAAAATATTGCCATATAAGAGAACGACTGATTTAAAATCTCTTTTAAAGTTGACAGTGTTGTTTAAATATATATAGATGGATTCCAAAACACAAATCCAACGTTAAAAATAAAGATGTTACAGTGGCCTTGTCTAGGCATGCGACAGATCATGGCCACACGTTTAATTTTGAGTCTGTGAAGGTTCTGCAGGTGGAAGAAAATTGGTACCGGAGACTGATTTTGGAATCCATCTATATATATTTAAACAACACTGTCAACTTTAAAAGAGATTTTAAATCAGTCGTTCTCTTATATGGCAATATTTTCAAAAAATTTGCATAACAGATCAGTCTCCGTTACTAATATGCGCACTGCGCATTTTCTCATGGCGCATGTGCGATAAAATAATTTCTTAAATATTATAGACAACCTTGCATTGCCTAAGTCTCGTCCTGCTCCTATGTACTAGGTTCTATTTCCTGCCATTACATGAAACTATTTTGAGATTATATTCAACTATTTTTATATTATAATATTAATTTACTCTATCTATACTACCATAATAGTTTGAATGTATTATTTAAAAACATAAAGACAAAATCACAGGTATGATTAATTAATTTATTAGGTCTTTTCAAATGATTTGTAAAACAAAAAACATATTTTGTATTATCTTCCATGTTTGTAGTTCCGATGATGGTTCAAACCCGAACCGAAACGTCAGCAAGTGATAAAGAATTTTTATTAAAATTAAATGAAATAATTGGAGAGATGTGGCTGTGAGATATCAGTAAGTGAGGTTTGGAGGACAGCAGCCAGGAAGGTAGCCTCTATTTAATGAAACAGACTCCTTTAACAAAACGTTTCGGCTAATTTTAATTACGCCATCTTCAGTTGTTGTAGAGCCTAATAAGAAATAGAGTTGTCACTTGTGTGTTGTGCATAAGCGAATAGTTCAATAATGCTTATGCTTATAACAATGCAAATATAATGAATATGATGAAACTTGTGAGAAGGCAAATATCGAAAAAAAAAAAAAAAAAAAAAAAAAATGACGAGTGACAACACTATTTCCTATTAGACTCTACAAAAACTGAAGATGACGCAATTAAAATTAGCCGAAACGTTTTGTTAAAGGAGTCTGTTTCATTAAATAGAGGCTACCTTCCTGGCTGCTGTCCTCCAAACCTCACTTACTATTAAATGAAATAAAATTAGCTGCATTCTTCTTTGGAAATTATTCCTTATCATCGAAAACAATATAAAGTTAATTCACTCCATATTTTAAAAAGATTAACAGGGATGGTATAATGTTTCACAGCATTTTATAATAAAAATAAGTCATTTCGGCTGCTGAGGCCATTTGACTTTATACATTTATTATATAATTTATTAAATATAATATATCTATGGCATCCGGCGGGCGTTCAACGGTCTTGTTTTTCGGGGGCCACCTATCCCGATTTTCAGCACCGCATGGCTAGAGTACAGTACACACATAATAAGAATAGATACACGATTTTTATTTTATTTCAAACAAATGTAATATATATATAATAAATACCGGCTGGCTCAGCAGAATGTGTTCTGTACAGAAAGAAAAAAAACTCAATTTTGACCCCGGTGGAGATTTGGTACCTTTTCATGTGGACGGTCACATATACAGTATATTGTTTGAAACTCTATACGAGGGCTAAAGGAGCTATGGGAAGCGAAGGGTTCCTTGGCATTAGAAACAAAAACGCAGAGTGCTACTGCCGTGGGGCTAAACAATAATTTAAAAATTAATTTTTTTATGGACTCGATTAATTTCTCTTGGGAAAATAATGAAGGGGATCAAATGAGGAAGGAAAAGATATCTTTGGAATAATAATATAGAAGTGACTACTACATACAATATGAAAGTAGTTTATCTTCTTGTTGCAAATCTCACTCAAAAATCGAAGAAAAAATAAATTTTGGTCCGGGCTTTTTCAAAATAGGAAAAATGGTAAATAAGCGAGAGCAGACAGATGACTTTCTTAAATGATGATTCTTGATGATGATATATTTTTCTTCAACGTTTGTTGTAAAATGAAAACAATTTTGATGATTCTTCATTAATCGTTTCATGTTCTTGGTTGAGCTTCAATACCGTGGAAGGATTGGCCGTGTCTTCTCTTCTTGACTACGTTTCTAGGGGGCACCACGTAGAGGTTCCTTCCAGGCCCCCCAAAAGGTGCGGAATTTAATCAGGAGATCTCGAGATGAAGTTTCGTGTTTAAACAATCATCTTTTATTTAAATGGATTCAGTTTTTATACGATAAATTTCGATTAAACGCTTTCTAACAAGAATCGGTTTCTGGGGATGTGTAGAAAAATCAAAACCGATTTTTATTTCATATAAGAAATAATAATTTCTTGTTTTATTAATTGCACCTTTGAGTGGACTATAAAATTTGTCCATCTAGAATGTTCTTGATCGTGATCTCGATATGAAAGACGTTTCTCCCGATGAATAGAATAGCAATCTGTTTGAATTCAAATAGCCAAATGAGGCACTGTGGTCATGTGGCAAGGTAGGCCGAATACGAATTGGGAGATCCAAGGTTAGAAACTTCATTTGGAGCACAAGTGTCTATGCTGCAGAGCACCATGTTTCCTTCTTCTCGCAAAAGGAAATACAACAAAACAATTAACATTTGTGTTGGATACAACAAAACAATAGAATGTTGATAAATGACAAAAAATAATATATTCTTGTTCAACGTTTGTTGTAAAATGAAAACAATTTCATTTTCCCAAACAAGTGGTAGTCGTTGTATTTATTTGGAAGATGTTTTTATGAACGAAGAGAACCTGGAAAAGAAAAGATGAATATTAGTAATAAATAAGCGTTGTTGGAGATTTCTTTAAATCACTTACTTACATTTCTCAAATGTAAAGTCTCTAGGATTGTTGGAATTTCAATTTATTTCAATGTAACAAATAATATGCATTAATAGTCTTGCTTGGAAATTTGTTTAATAAAATTTGATGACGTTTAAAATGTCACCGCCTAAAGGGAAAACGAAAAAATATAAATTATAATCAGAGATATGCAAGTTTATGATGTTTATGAGTGAGGAACAATATTAAGTCCCACCCATGCGTTTTCTACTTATGATATGATTATTTCATTGTTTTTAAAGAAATATTATATATTTTTTAATGGAAACATTCATGGTTCAAACCTAGAAAATTTCCAATAAAGATTTTCATTTTCTTCTATGAAAACAATGAAATAAATACAATTAGAAAA
>JAKCPI010000133.1:0-26137 GCA_023213315.1 Euborellia annulipes
CTATCAGCATGTCGTTTTGTAACGAGGTGGCGTAAAAAGCCATGACGCTACAAGTCATGACGTCACAATCCGTGACGACAAAAATAAGAAAGTTGAAATTTAATATATATAATGAATTATAAAAAAATAATTGTGAGATTTAATAATTCAATTTTTAAATTGATAAAATATAATTTTTAAAATAATTTAAAATATTCAAATCTTCAATCTATATATACTGTATATATATAATCCAGGGGGGCGAAGCCCTCCTGAGCTAACCACGCCGCCCGCCGAAGGCGGGCGGCGCGGCTAATTACTAAATAAATATTGTTCACAGTTTTTAACATGCGTCTATTGATTTCCTATTTTCCAATTATTAAATTAAGATTAAAAACGCGATTTTAATAACCTTAATTGAATAATTTTTTTGAAAATTTTCAGTTAAACGCCTACGATCCGAAAAAAGTTTCACTTGCATCGTGGTTTCATAAAACCACACAATGATTTTTTTTTATTCAATTTTTTTTGGAATTTGAATATTCATCTGATGAAGCATATTAATGTTATTTAAACTAATGTTATATGTAATCCGTATTAAAAATATTGAATAAAATATTGTAATTAAATTATTTTGACCTAAATAAATGTGTCTGGACCCCCACAAATGTGTCGTATTAAACAATATGTATCATTTAGGGTCAATATGGCCTAAGATGCAGAAAAAGACATAAAAAAAAAGAAAAATTATTTTGTTATTAATTAATTTAAAATACGAAATCGGCGACCTCGAGAACCCGACAATGCCAATTTTGATTGAAATCGAATTATTTTTTTTTAGTTCCCCATATTGGTTCCGCCATATTTTTTTTTTCTGAAAAAATAATATCAAATTCTAAATCAGCGACCTCAAAAACCCTTGTGTACTGAATTTCAGAGAGATTAAATAACGTTTTCGACTTTTGACCACGTTTTCGGGATTTGGAACCACTGTGCGCCTGTATGATTTTGTTTTGAATTTTTTTCAAATTTAACGAAAATTTTCTTTTTCTTCGTTGATTATTTCGAAAACTATTCAGTTTTCAAAAAAATGTCAAAGAATAAAAACTTTTTAAAATAGAGTAATTTATCATAATATAACAAAAATTGAAAATTTTATAATTTTTGAAAAAAACTTATTAGGTAAAGTACTACTTCCAGGTGAAGTATTTACTCCAAAAGTTGATATAAATCTACAATTTTAAGGTAAGGAGTATATACCAAATTTCATCGATCTGGCTGCTTGCCTTTTTAAGCTATCGTGTTCACACATACACACACACACACACACCCAGATATAATTCCAAAAGAATATACGAGAAAGTCTCGGGGAAGTCATTCATTCCCCTTTTATGTTTTTAAATAAAAAAGCTATTTAAAATTTACATTTATTTAACAATTTTTTTTTTTTTTTTTTTTTTTTGGAGGGGGGGCGACATTCTTGTACCCGCGGGGGGCGCCATTCAATATAGTTACGCCAATTATTTCAAATGATTGGCAGCCAATTCTTTTGAAATAAATTTTTCTCACTTGCGACGGACCAAGGACCCAGACACGAAAATGCCCTTTGGCTTTGAGTCTCCGCCGTCCTTTGGAAGGCGCCTCCGTCGCCCTTTGGCTTTTCGTCTTCCCCTTCCTTTGGAAGGCCCCACCGGCGCCCTTTGGAAGGCGCCTCCGTCGCCCTTTGGCTTTGCGCCTTCGTCGCCCTTTTTGCTTTTCGTCCTCCCCTTCCTTTGGAAGGCCCCACCGGCGCCCTTTGGAAGGCGCCTCGGGCGCCCTTTGGCTTTGCGCCTTCGTCGCCCTTTGGCTTTTCGTCTTCGCCTTCCTTTGGAAGGCCCCACCGGCGTCCTTTGGAAGGCGCCTCGGGCGCCCTTTGGCTTTGCGCCTTCATCACCCTTTGGCTTTTCGTCTTCGCCTTCCTTTGGAAGGCCCCACCGGCGCCCTTTGGAAGGCGCCTCCGTCGCCCTTTGGCTTTGCGCCTTCATCGCCCTTTGGTTTTTCGTCTTCGCCTTCCTTTGGAAGGCCCCACCGGCGCCCTTTGGAAGGCGCCTCTGGCGCCCTTTGGGACTGGCGCCTCCGTGCTGGCACGGAGTGCACGCCCGCCAGGAACGGCCCTGCATATATCGTCGTGGAAACCGCAATATGTTGTATGTCCAAAAATCAAAGTTTTCAGGAGGGACAAAAAACTGTCCCAACATGTCATTATGCTTCCAATTTATTTCTTAAATGCTTAAGCATTATTTATTTTACCTTAGAATAATAATGCCGTAAAATTTTTGTGTTGTGCAGATCAACAAGTTGGCCATAGTGGTGCAATAAAAAAAAAAAATCAATTTTTACTTTCTCTTACCTATGTATATATGTAATATATATATAGAGAGAAAGTATTGGATTCATGTCAAAAATTCGATGTCGAGATTTTGATGCATCTTCACGTTTTGAGGTCCCCTGAATCCAAAAAGTGGTTTTCGCGACATGGTCTGTCTGTGTGTGTGTGTGTGGGTGGGTGGGTGGGTGGGTGTGTGTGTGTTCAATTTTAAGCATGAAGGAATTGAGCTACGAGTTTGAAAATCTATATTTAACTTAAACACCCCCGGGACCGGAAAAATAAGCTTTTAATCAAAATCGGCCAAAGAGTACTAGTACTTTACTGATGTACTTTTTCAGTTTTTTTCGATTTTCTCAAAATTTGCTCCAACGATTTTTTTTAAAATTCAAAAATCAATTATTTTTTAGATGCTCTTTAAAATGTATATTCTCATTTTGCGATTGAAATCTTCTGAAGACCACTTTACTCTTGTATTTCATAGGAAAGATAGGAGAAATGGTTGCCATGGTAACAAAATATAAATATTTTCCCATACTTATAAATTTTACATCTGAATTCAAATGTTCCGTACTGTCGGGAACTAAATATATGTCGACACAAAAAATCTGGTGTGACAAGCACAGTACACAACTTTCGATTACCGAAGGTAAGAGAAAGTTGTGTGCTGTGCGCCAGTCACACCAGATTTTTTGACATAGGTCTACGACATATTGCGGTTTCCAAGCAAGGGCGGATCCAGAGGTGTTTCTCGGGGGAGGGGGTAATCTGGTGTGACTGGTCGTACAGCACACAATTTTTTCTTAATTTCGGTAATTTAAAGGCGCATTCTGTACTTGTTTGCCAGAATATAAATTGCAAAACAAATTTTAAGTATTAATTTTTAAAATTTTACATTAAAAATAAATTTTTTTTCGAAAAAAAAGTATTTTTTTCAAATCTCAGGGGGGTAATTACCCCCTTTCCCGTCCCTGAACAGTCAGGATTTGTTAAGGAGGGAGGCTCGAGATTGTTTGTGTAGTAAAAGAGAGATAGTGGCAGATTCAAGGAAGGGAGGGTAATATTACCCTCATATGCGGGTAATTAGGATTAATTTTGAATTCAAATTACCATTAAAAAAGAACTTTTGCATGGGTAAAATCATAAGTTTATCATTAATATTTTGTCTCTCTAAAGCGAGGAGCCCGGGTTCATCTCGGAGTATATGTATGTGCATTTCTAAAGTGCCTGATGATGGATAATAAATTTTGTCCAAAACGTTTATTTTCGGCTTTATTTGAATGCTGATTCAGATGAGTTTTATCAATTAAATTGACTTCTTTGCAACGTCTTTGACAAGGACGGTTCGGTTGAAATTAAAAAAAAGTAAAAAACGGTTTTCTTATTTTAAAATAATTAGACAGCAGGTGCAGCCAAAAATAAAAGCCTCCGATTTAATACAATTCAACGAGACGTTTCGGGTGAATTTTATTTACCCATCTTCAGTCCTTCAAAATTGTTAAAGTCCCGGAGTTGGTCACCCAACTTCTATATCCATCTCCAATCAGCGCATCGATAAAAGCAAAGAAAATGATCTGAACCATTATCGCAGCTCTTATCGTTGGTCGGGATCAAAGAACGATTCTCAGCGCTGTTCCATCATAAACGACTCTATTCAAAAGCATGAATCTATGCTCTTATCGTTGCTCTAGCTGATTATCGCATCTCCAACATAAAGGAATAAAGGATTCTAGAATGAATAAAAAATAACAATTTTTTAATTTTTTAGTTTTTAATAAGAAATTCATCTTTTAGGAAAACAATAGATTCAACATCGAAATTTTCATTTTCGACTATATGCAACATAAACACTTAATATATACAAATTAATAATAATAATAATAAAAAGTAAATGTTATAAATTAAGAGGGATGCATGGCCAATAGGCAGGTTGATGTCTTTTAACATTTCGTTCGAAATTGAGCTGTGTCGCTACTTCCATACTCAAAATCTTCTCACTTGCTGCACCATACAACTTTCGAGCTGCTTCCCGGATAGTAGTATTCTTCAACTGTTCGTTAATGATATCGGTATCATCAGGCGAAGCCGATGATGACTTTTGCTCTTCTTCTTCATTTTTCAATTTACTCTCGATTAATTCTTTCTTGTGTTTTAAACTAATTTCTAAAAATTCCAACATTCCTTTATCGATTTCAAATGTAAGTGAGTGATCTTCATCTGCTTCTTCTTCATCTGAAACGAAATAAATAAATTAATAATAATACAATATTTCAATCAAAAATAATAATGATAGTAGGAGTGTTTTGCTGGATAACACATAAAAACAAGTTTCAGAGAAATAATTTCAACTTTTTTTGGAGGGCCTAATTGTAAATGGAATATATATTTCTTCGGCGGGTTTCGCTCCCCTGGACCTCCCGCCACCTGGCTCGGGCCCGCCTGTGGCGGATCCTCGCCTTTTCTTAATTATGAGAAGCCGTGCCGCCCGCCTTGGACGTCTAGCTTTGCCCCCTGGATCCCCCTCGCCTTTTCTTAATTATGAAAAAAAAATGACATTACACTATTCCAATCCAGTGCCTGGTTGAGGATTTGTTTACATTCATAGGAAACATAAATGCAAAGAATACATAAATATTTCTCTAAACATTTCCTTTGGGAGACATCGTAACTTTAAGAATTAATAACTCAAAAAGTTATAAGAATTTCGGGTTGAAAATAATTTTCCTGTAATCCCTTGAAAGTCATCTTTAAGCATAAAAAATTTGGTTTCGAAATTCCAGCGGGACACATATATAGAGATTCATTGTCTGCCTTAGGTTCTCCATCAAATCATATTTGTATCTCTTATGCAGGCCAAAATCTTCTATATATATATATATATTAGTAATAGCGGAATATCTGTCTGACACGCTGGTCTGTCAGGCTTTGTTTGACCAACTGCCCGTTGGAATTTTGAAACAAAATTTCGCAGTCTTATAGAGGACGTTATGGAGAGTCCAGGAAAATTACTCGAATCCCGAAATTCTCATAAAGGGAGGCGCAAAAAATTCCCGAAAATTCAGCCCATTGGAAAGCATTGAGTTTTGTCTTGCCTTATGAAAAATTAAAGCCAATTAAAATATTTAAATCTCTGAAATGAAATATAATAAAAAAAATTGTTATTTATTTTTTTCCTTAGAGGGATCGGGGATGGGACTCGGATTGGATCAAGACAGACAGACGCACACTACTATTATATAAATAGGATCTATTTATATGATCCTTTTTAAGAAAAGACGGTGGTATCTTTCAGAGTAGTCAAGACAGATATGTATTTTTATTATTAATATTAATTGCCCGAAAAGTTGCGGCATATGATTTAGAAAAGGCAAGGGGGATCCCAAGGGGCGAAGCCCTCCTGGCTAATAATAATGTGACTCAAAAAATGAGCAAGTATTATTTCTCCGAAACTTTCTTCTTAAAAAAAATTATTGTCGTCATACACTACAGTACAGCAGCGGCCGTCAATCTTTTGAAAATTCCAAGTACCAACTCAAAATTATTATTATTATTTATTTATTACAGATATCTACTTTTGAACATTTATATTACAAAAATAGTTATTAATACATTTAAGTGTATTTATAACTACAAGCAGAAGCTAAATTTAAAGATTAGTCCGTGAATCCGTTTGGCGACAGCTGCTTGACGGACCTGCACTAAAAAGTTTTTTTTACGGTGAGAATTATGAGCATTCGTTCTATACTGGCCTTATGGGATGGAGATGTGTTATATATATATATAAATTATTTTATCAATCACAGATGAAGGTTCAACTTCAATCCAACTGAAATATCTGCAAATAAATGATACTTAATTTGGTTAAATAGTTTCAAGATCTAGTCATTTGAATCAGATGTTAATTCAAATAAACGTCTCAATTCCTAATAGGCTATTGAACATTTTTTGGGATTTATTATTTTGCTTTTCAATCAAATGAGCCCTGTCATTTCGAAAATCTCTCACAAGATATTCAAAAAAAAAAATTTCAATTAATATTTTTTTCTAAGAAAGAAGGCCTAGTGTACAGTGAGGGATAATATTAAGTTCCACCCATGCGTTTTCTACTTGTGATTGTTTCATTGTTTTTAAAAAAAATATTGTATATTTTTTAATGCAAACTTTCATGGATCAAACCTAGAAAATTTCCAATAAAGATTTTCATTTTCTTTTATAAAAACAATTAAATAATCACAGGGTGGGACTTAACTTTGGCGCTCACTGTACATGGTTGAGTTAAGTTCTATTTCTAACTAATTACCTTCCTCTGAATAAGATCCACCTTCATCCATAGATTCTATTTCATCAGTGGATTCTTCATCTTCTGTCGTTTCCCATTCTCCCTCTTCTGAAGAACTCTCATCAGGTGTATCCTCCTCTACCTTTTCCTCCTCACTCATTATTTCATCTTCTTTTGCTAATTGTTTGTTCATTTTATATACATTATCTTTTGCCTGTATTTGTGAATGAACATTTTCTATATAATATCGGAGCATTCTATTTTCGTATTCTTTTGCCATCAATTTTGACTTTGATAGAGATAGTTGATGTTTTCTTATCCAATCCCATCCTAATTTATAATTGGTCCAAAATGATGAACATCTCTTGTGGAAATTCTCCGAATTTATATAATCTTCAACACGGTGATAATTTTTCCTGGGCATTGTTAATTCTTCTATTTGTATACAAAACAAAAATAATACACTTTTTATTTTGACAGCAGATTTGTTTTGAAGTTTAGAATTTCTCTTGCTAGGTGACTCTAGTGGTAAATGATTAAAAAAATACCCGAAAGAGAGCAGCACTTATCATAGTACAAAAAACGATTCCCACAATCATTTGCCCCCCCCCCAAGGGCTCTGATTTTTATAAAATTTTATATTATTCTAAATAAAATACTCCAAAATACATCAACGAGTATACAAACTGTACAAAATTAAACAATTAATTAAATTAAATATGTTTGGCCAAATTTGAGTACCCAGTAAAATTTTAAGAAAAAAAAATGTTTGCCCCCCCCCCCCAAGAAAAAATTCCCCCCAAGAAAAAGTTGAAATGACGCCACGGTTTCGCCATTCAATAAAAAAGGTCAAATAGAGAAAAATATAAATTAAATATTTAGTAAAGTCATTTTTGGATGTTTAATCATTTCATTAATAAAAAAAAAAAATACGGTCGCAGTCGGTAGGATTCGAACCTACGCTCCCAGAGGGAATCTGATTTCTAGTCAGACGCCTTAACCACTCGGCCACGACTGCCTTGGGACCTCAAACTCCTAAATTGTCTTTGTTGAATATAATTTATGTTTTTTTTATAGAGGAATCTTAAATTATAAATTTTAATTAATTTTCTAATATATATATTTATTTATTAAATGATAAATTAAAATTTTATTACTTTGACTTTGACTCCATTGAAAATGCAAGCGAATGCATCGTCTCTTTATCTCATCCATGACTTTGCCAAAGAAACCGGTTTCTCACATGTCATCAATTCAACTTATTTATATTTCATCTTAATTCTATTTTTTCCATTTTTAAAGGTCAGTAATGCATTTAAATATTTATTTAAATAATTAAAAATGACATGTCTTCGACTGGGATGTCATAAGGGTAGTTTTCAACGAAAAAAAAAACATTCAAAAAGAGATATATGTCGCAAGGGTAGTTTTCAACGAAAAAAACCAATCAAAAGAGATATATTAGAAATGATTGCCATAAAAAATAATTTGGAAAAGAGCTATCAATGACCATTTGGACATAGCGGGCCTTAATTGTTACGACAACATTATTTAAAAATCAAAATTGTTTTAATTGGATAGAGTTGAGATGAGAGAATTTTCGGTGGTTAGGCAAAATAGGGAAAAAAATTTTATATAAAAAAATAAAGGGAAAAAAAAATTCATAATGAAAGTAATGAGTGAAAATTGATATAGAATTTAACTATAAAAAATAGAAATAAGTAGCAGAACAACAAATTTCCCGTCCCTCCGCAAAATTTGATTTCGCATCCAGGAAAAAAAAATGATATTTAGTTCCTTACCATTCAAAAAAGAGTAAAAGAAAAAAATCAATTATTTGGAATATTTGTGAATTTAAGTTAATGGAATTAAAAGAAAATTTCAAATTTGGCACCTGTGAGAGAGAATCTGACATTTCACAAATTGTTTTTCAAATATATTTTATATATTGATTTAATTTAATTTTTTGAATAGAATAAATTATATTTAATTATTTTTATATAAATTATAATAATTTTTTCAATAGAAGTAATAAAATCGAGAAGCTCGATGCTTTGACTTTGACTCCATTGAAAACGCAAGCGAATGCCAGGTCTCTTTATCTCTTCCATGACTTTGCCAACCAGACCAAACCGGCTACTCACATGTCATCAGATCAACTTATTTATATTTCATCTTAATTATTTTCTATTTTTTAAGGTCAGTAATGCATTTAAATATTTATTTAATTAGTTGAGGATTATTATTTTCAATAAATTAAATAATTAAAAATATTCTAAACCTGATTAAATATGATAACCTTACTTTGTCTGTCTGTCAAATTTTATTTTCATTTTTATTTAATATTTCATTTTTTTTTTCTTTTAATTATTTAATATTTATTTTTAATTTAATATCTGCATTATATAAACTAAATAGATTATTCGTTTTATTAACTCATTCACTATTTTCTTCACTTTGACAAATAATTTTTTTCTTTTTCCTTTATTTTTTAATTAGTTTAAATAATTATGTGTTTGTTTTAAAATTATTTTTCAATTATTCTAGGATTTTAATCAATTAGGGGTTAAATAGATTAAATCACATGTTTAGAAGTATTTATATAAATAATTTTTAGATTTAGATGCAAGCAGAATCTTTACCTAGCTTCTATGATTTAAAATGTATTTTATTTTAGTCATCTTCTTCATCTTAAATCTTTTTGTAATTATTTAAGTAAAATCTTTATTAAATGAATTGAGATTATTTATTTTTCATTTTAGATGTGATTTGGACCAAAAGACTTCTCTTCAAAGCATGTTTTGGAACTCAGAAGGAATACAATATCCAGCATCATATATATATATATATATATATCATAGAATTTTGTTTTATTCATCTTATGTAGAAATGAAATTACTGATAGGATAGAAAATATTTCGCAAATGGCCCTGGTAGCTGAAGCGCCCTCCAATATCTGAATCTGATAGAAAATAATTCAGCACTTTTAAGCCAGAATGTTTCAAAGAAAATGCAAAGCGATTAAATATCATTAAACAAGGTAAGACTTAATTAACAAATATATGAAAATGACGAGACGAATATTTTATTTAATTTTAAATTAACACTGGGCGTCAGGGAGGGGACTTAATTAACAAATATATGAAAATGAGACGAATTTTTATTTAATTTTAAATTAACACTGGGCGTCAGGGAATAATCTTTTAAGAAAAACATTTCTAAATCAATTCAGATAAAGAATTTAACAAAGTTTAAGGGGTTTTTCATGATCGACAGTTCTTAAACTATCAAAAATCAAGCTGAATTTATTTATTTTTTTAAGGTAGGCTAACTTTGATTTTATGGAAATCTTGAAATTTGAATTGTCATTTAAGAGCCACAAAAAATATGATTCATTTTTTTATTTCTTTATCAGAATTCCTTCCAAGATTCTTCTTGTCGTTGATCCAAGTTAACACAACGTCATCTCACTTTGCCATTTGGGGAGTTTATTTAATTTCATCACTCTAATTTTCCAACCATATTATTAATTAGTAACTATTATGTCTTTATATCAAAGTGGTCCATGAGTCAAGGAATGATAAAATTTGGGTTCTATTTTTTTTTTTATTAATTTCTTGAGTTTTGAAATGTAAAATAACTTTATCTAATTTTAGGTAAAATATGATTTTTAATTTCTTTAATCTATTAATTTGCAAATTTTCTTAAATTTCCTATACTACAGTATACTAATTATTAATATTTTATATAAATATATAATTCTAATATAGTTTATTGAGAGAAAAGTGGAAATGTACCAGATATTTTAAACCTTTTTATAATTATTCAAGTGAAAATTTTTTATTAAATTATTTAATTAATTTTTTTATTTTAGATATGATTCGGATCAAAAGACGTTCCTTTCAACTGATATGTTTGGAGCTCGGAGAGAAGACTATCTCATCATCATATATATATATATATATATATATATATATATATATATATATATATACCGTAATATATCTATCAAGAAATTTTCAGAGAGGAAAAATCTTGAGATGTTTTAAGCCAGAATGTTTCAAAGAAAACGCAGCGAGATGAAATATAATGAAACAAGGTACACTTTAATAATCTAATACATTAATTTCATCAACAGACATAAAAAAATGAAAAAACGAAGTGAATTTTTTATTTTAAATTAGCTCCGTGTAGTAGTTGGTAAAGCAAGTAAAATTAGACTGCTGCAAATACTGATCTTTTTCATCTTTTTGTATAGGTCCGAGACGTGTTCTAAGAAAAAACCAAGACATCATAAACGCCTTTTACCATTAAATGTGGCGCTGGAGACGACTGCTCAGGATTCCTTGGGCGGCCCATCGCACCAATAGCCCTAGCTTCGAGGAGCTGAGTCTGAAAATGAGCCTGGAGGCAATTGTTTCCGATCGAATCCTGCATAATGCTCAGAGAAATTGCCCTCGATAAATTCATTATAGAGAGTAAAGTTCAGGGAAAAAACCACGCAGATCATCATGGATCGACCAGTTGAAATAATTCACAGGCAGTCCGCTTCGGGTTTCAAAACCGAGGACGTTGAATAGAAAGGAATGGCGTCTGACCGATGCAAGAACGATCTTTCCAATGACCATGACACGTCAACTTGACGCTTACGACTACGAGAAGCGAAGAGGAAGTCAATCTGCAATTCTTATTATTCTCATCTGGTGAGTTTATTTATGTTCTTACCTTTCCAGTATCATATTTGACCGTCCACATGAAAAGGTACCAAATCTTCATCGGGGTCAAAATTGAGTTTTTATGCTTTCTGTACAGAACACATCCTGCTGAACAAGCCAGTATTTTTAGTAATTTTTTTTATCATCTTTTGTTTAGAAGATATGAATTTTTAAAATTTTGGTTATGAAAAACCTAGTTTAGAGAAAAATTAGTTTAAAGTTTGTTTAGTCCCTTTTCTCTTATCTCACCTTTGTCTTGTTTTTTCAATTTTTTTTATATAAAATACATCGATTCTGATGAATCGAATATTTCATCATACGAGTATAAGATGTAGAACTAGAGAATCGGAATCGATAATAAAAAAAAATTTTCTTGAACTTTTTTACTAAATCGGCTCTCCTGAAAATTTAGCCCAGTGAAGATTTGGTACGTTTTCATGTGGACGGTCACATATATATATATATATATATATGTATATATAATATATACAATATATACATCGCTTGCTCAGAATCATGGTGGCGAAAGTCTGAAATTTAACAATTAAAGAAAAGGCGTTTGAAAGTTTTATAATCATATAGACTAAATTTAAATAGCCGGGCAATAAATGAATAGGCCAGAATCAATGGCAAAGAATGGAAATATATTTTCGCCACTTAGGCAATCAAAAGAGAAGACGTTTGGTAAGTTTAACTCAAAAATTGAATTTTCGGACTTTCGCCACTATGATTCTCAACAGGCAATATATATTTATGGAAGGGTGTTGAAGGGCATTCAGCCATAAATAAAACACTCTCGATTCTCTGTGAATGTTCAAATGTTTCGGGCAAAATTTATT
This sequence comes from Euborellia annulipes, assembly GCA_023213315.1. Taxonomy (NCBI): domain Eukaryota; kingdom Metazoa; phylum Arthropoda; class Insecta; order Dermaptera; family Anisolabididae; genus Euborellia; species Euborellia annulipes. The sequence goes on from JAKCPI010000133.1 coordinate 12,178, forward strand.
CACCCTACCACAGTGAACAAATCTAATGAGAGAGAGTTAAGTCTCTATAATTATAGATAACAGTAAGTCTTAGTTGGTATTTTATTCTACTACTTATTTAATTTAATTAAATAATATAATGATATATGAGTTTGATAGTTTTTCTAATATTAAAATTTGCTATTTTCTTAGGTCTAGATACAATCAAATAATGATGGGGGTTTGAATATTCACATAAAGTATTTTATTTTTGGCTGCATGCACTTGAACATCCTTCCTTTATTCCAGCCGTTAAATATCATTATATATATATATATATATATATATGCGAAGATAAGTTTTCTCGGGTTGTGTCGTATATATATATATTAGCCATTTCTAATCAAAAAATTAAAGAGAGGATCAAGCTCCCCAATGCGTTTTCTTAAATGATTATTTTTACTTTCTCTTACCTAAGCATATATGTAATATATATAGGAGAGAGAAAGTATTGGATTCATGTCAAAAATTCGATGTCGAGATTTTGATGGATTTACATGTTTTGAGGTCCCCTGATTCCAAAAAAGTGGTTTTCGCGACATGGTCTGTCTGTCTGTCTGTGTTGAATTTAAAGCATGAAGGAATTGAGCTAGTTGTTTTTTTTTTTTTTTTTTTTTTTTTTTTTTTTTTTTTTTTTAAAACATTCACACTTTTTTCTCATTCACACACACATTCATGCAGTCTTTTCGCCAACTTAGGCCATATAAGACCTTGACGATAACCGTTGTAGAGAATATATATATTGTGGGTTCAGGCATTTCTATTTAAGCCATCTGGTATCCAAATGGCTTAAATAAAATCATCGGACTGCCTGGGTCCGAACCCGCGACGTTTGGTATAGGAGGTAGGCACGCTACCTACTACGCCAGACCCGGGGGCTGAGCTAGTTGGTTGAAATTTTATATTTAAGTTAGGCACCCCAGTGGCACATGACACGAAGCTTTTAAACAAAATCGGCCAAAGAGTACTAGTTCTTTACTGATGTACTTTTTCAGTTTTTTTCGATTTTCTCAAAATTCGCTCTAACGATTTTAATTAAAATTAAAAAAATCAATTATTTTTTAAATGCTCTTTAAAATGTATATTTTCATTTTGCACTCAAAATTGTTTGAAGCACACTTTACTCTTTACTTCATAGGAAAGATAGGAGAAATGGTTGCCATGGTGTTGTATAATTAGATTAATAATATAAAGAGGATGCAGCCAATAAGTAAAAAGCATCTATTTTGTTAACACTCTTTATTTAGGAACGTTTCGACTATGATCAACAAAGCCATCCTCAGCCCTTCAAGAGTATATTTTATATTATTAACATACAAAATAGATATTGTCAAATTAGATATAATACAGTTCATATGTATTTGGTCGTATGTATTTTTTAAATTTCATTACCCACAAGAGAGTATGAGAGCAAAGCCTTTAATGAACTTTCCTAAATAAAGAGTGTTAATTTTACATATGAGGCCACGAAATTATCAAAAGAGAATTGCACGAGGACAAAAAGCAAACTATTTATTTGAAAACTAAAAAAACATTTATAAAAACAAACATTCTATAAACAATCACATCCTATGGCAACAGGGTTGCCATATCGACCATTTCCCTTCTGACTTCGTAACACTACCCCCTTCTTAAGACAGTTCATCCTGAACTATCTCTCCCAAGGCGGTCCAGGACCTTCCCATAGGCTTAGTAGATTTGGAGATTTCCCTATCATACGTCCAGGATTTTTAACAGAAACTTGATCTTCTTAGAGAAAGCCTCTCTGATGAAGCCAGTTGATTTTACATTCTTCATCATCTCCTCGGCACTGATTTTCATTACATTCCTATAAGCCATTACAAAAGATGACATATTAGCCGCCCTGGTTATCTTCTTATTCTTAGCCGATGTCATTATGACCATATCCATCATCTCCTCTGTTCCAGTCGACGCCGCCGCCATCGTCATGACGTTCATCCCAACTGGCGGCACCTCCTCCGTACCTTTCATTACAGTCGTCACCGCCACATCAGCCTCAATCACCACCTGCTCCGTAACTTCCATTCCAGACATCATTACTGCTTCCTCATCAATCGCCGCCTCCCCTGTTTCTTCCATCATTTCAACCCCTTTCGCCTCCACTTCCTTTTCATTTCGTACTTTCATATCGAACTGCTTCATCCTCTCACGCTGTACGGGCAACGAAGCAACCATTTGAATTCTCTCCAAAGCTCCATAACCAAGAACAGTGCATACCTGAGTAGGTTTTTGGCTCTCCTTGCCGGCGACGCCCTCTCTATCGCCAGATTCTCCTGGTTTTCCCCTCACCTTTTCGTTCTCTTCATTACCAGATCCTCCTGGACCACCAATTTCACCTTCGCGACTACCGTCGTCGCCAAGACCAACGCATTCAGATCCTGGATCACCACGACAATCGTCGCCAAAAACAACCCATTCAGATCCCCCTGGTTCTCCACGACCACCAATTTTCTTTACTTCATTTGAAGGCAGCTTTCATCGACGGGATCATAATCCTCCAATTTAACAATACTCCTGTCGAGCTTGATGGAAATTTCATCCTGTTCTCTTTTTAGATTTCTTAAAAGTTCAAGAATTCTTTTAATTTGTGCCATATTCCTCTTCAAAATTATCCCACTTCTGACACCAAATGTTACATATGAGGCTACGAAATTATCAAAAGAGGAATTGCACGAGGACAAAAAGCAAACTATTTATTTGAAAACTAAAAAACATATATAAAAACAAACATTATATAAACAATCACATCCTATGGCAACAGGGTTGCCATATCGACCATTTCGCTCCTGACTTCATAACATTAACAAAATAGATGCTTTTTACTTATTGGCTGCATCCTCTTTATATTATTATTAATCTGATTTATCATAATATAACAAAAAATTGAAAATTTCAAAATATCGTATTTGAAAAAACTTTTTAGGTAAAGTACTTTACTTCCAGGCATTCCAAAAGTCTTTCGACATATCCCACTTTTGAGATTTTACCTGATTTTCTTAGATATCTCCACTGATCTCATAAAAAGGAACGTTTTTTGAGATTTTCAAAAACGACTTGGGGTTCGACTTTTTTGGAGCTTGTTTGCAAAAAGCGACTTTTATGACCGACTTTTTTCAAATTTTTAATATAATATGCTTTTTTTTTTAATTTGCAATTTCGGCTACTGACGCCATTTAGTTTTTTTTTTTTATTTATTTATTTAATGTCTTGTTCGGCATCCGAAGCCCTGTTTATTTCAATTGATTTGTATTCAATATAATTGAAATAAATTTTTCATCTGGGACGGGATGCGAACCCTAGACCTTTGGCACAAGAAGCTAACGCTCTACCTCTGAGCCATAGGTCCAGGGTGAGGGTAAGATGGGAAAAAGTTCTCCGCCCCTTGATCTCATACTTTAATACACCCAGCAAATGACTCACAAGCAGCTCTAGAGTAAACATTTCCCTATCTTCATTAAAATTAATTAATATAATCGTTTATTGCAAAATTAAAAAATTAGGAGAGAGTTAGGAGGTTGAAATTTTATATTTAATTTAAGTACCACCAGGCACGTAACACGAAGCTTTTAATCAAAATCGGTCAAAAAGTACTAGTACTTTACTGATGCCATTGTATGACAAAGTACAGAAAAAAATGTACAAAATTTCTTAATTATCTAATATTTACTATTGGTGATTTTTTTTTTATTTATCCCCCCCCCCCCCTCCCACTCTCCAATATTTAGAGGGAGGGAGACAAATTAACTTTTTATATATATATATATATATATATATATATATTTTTCATAGTTCATTAGTTGATAATTTAAATAAATGTGCTGGAATATTAAATAATTTTTTATTTATTATCTCGTGTTGTTTTAGATTTTCGTTCCCCACCTCTTGACGATGGATGACTCCGCTTCCTTGCACTCCATTCAGAGACGCTCGCTCTGTCAGTCTCGGACCTTAGAAACACGCACGTCGGTTCAACAGCCTCTCTTAATAGGTAAATAAACATCATTCATTTCTTTATCCCTTGTTAATTAATAATTAAATATGCCAAGAGGGTTGGGGCAAATTACTTTCTTATTTACTCTTCTATTCTCTTCGAGAAAATATATACCATAGGAAAGTATTTAAAGTTAGAATAAAAAGATAGGGTATCCTACTTAGCTAATACTTATTTAGATTGAATAGTAGGCTGGGATGAGTAGAGTAAAGGGGGTGGAGAATAGAATTTGCTGGTTACTATTCTCCAACCCCTTTAATACTTATTTAATAAGGGATGATTTTTAAGATTCTTTCAAAATTACGATATGAAAAAATTTATCTATTAAATATTTAAAAATTCTTCCAAATTCTTACAAATTCTCTTTCTATCTAGGAAAATTCTAATGTAGAAAATATTTTTAATTATAATTAAAAAAATGATTTGCTTTCTATATTAGTCTTATAGAAATGAATGGGAGGGCATTGATATTAATAATTGAATTTTTTTATTCATTTTCTTTTTACTTTCTCTTAGCTATATATGTTAATATACTTATATAATGAGAAAGTATTGGATTCATGTCAAAAATTCCATGACGAGATATTGATGGATATACACGTTTTGAAGTCCCCTGAAACCCAAAAAGTAGTTTTCGCAACATGGTGTACTGCAGTGGTCCCCAACCTTTTTTTGATGTGAGGCCCACTTTTTCCTTAAAAAAAATGCTGAGGCCCAGTTTTCTTTTTATTTGAAATTGTTTGCCAGAATATAAATACAAATCAAATTTTTAAGTATTAATTTTTAAAATTTTACTTTAAAAATAAATTTTTTTTCGAAAAAGTTTTTTTTTTTAATCTCGGGGTAATTACCCCCCTTTACCCCCCTGTATCCGCCCTTGGTTAGGCGCCCCCTGAAGCGTGAAAATAAGCTTTTAAACAAAATCAGCCAAAAAGTACTAGTACTTTACTGATGTATTTTTTCAGTTTTTTTCGATTTTCTCAAAATTCGCTCCAACGAATTTGTTTAAAATTAAAAAAATCAATTATTTTTTAGATGCTCTTTCAAATTTATATTCTCATTTTGCTCTCAAAATTGTGTGAAGCACACTTTACTCTTGTACTTCATAGAAAAGATAGAAGAAATGGTATGCTTAGTAACAAAATATATTTTCCCATGTTTATAAATTTTACATCTTGAATTCAAGTCGGAAACCAAATATATGTTGACACAAAAAATTGTGTGTGTTAAGCACAGAACACAGACTTCGAATACCGAAGACAATAGAAAATTGTGAGCTGTGCGACCAGTCACACCAGCTTATCAGCTGTTAAAGCCAAGTTCAAGGTCATAGCTAGTCTGAGAGTTCAATGCCTTCATAGCGTTAGTTCCAAACTTGGCCACCTGAGTTTTGTAAACAGCGCTGTGTGTATCAATCTGATAAAATGGCTTTTGTTTAAATGATAAATATTAATTAACCACAAAAAATTGACTTTAAAAACAAAAGTTTCTCCAAGATGAAGTGTTTTCAATGAAAATTTGTTCAAATTTATTTATTTAGTTAAAATTAATATGCGACCCACTTTTTTCAACTCGGGTAATCTCAAAATATATTTCGATCAAAATCTCCACAACGAATTTTTGACATGAAAGCATTACTTTCTCTTTAAATATTGAAACGTCTTTAAATTTATTTATTTTTGAGATGAATGTTAATATTTACGGTATATTATTTTTTATTACAGCTAATGCAAAAGGGACCAAACAGAAGGAACCACCAAAATCTTGAAGTCCATTTGCAACAGGGAAAATTTAAAAAGGATATTTGGGAAAGGATTACGGGATAAATAAAACAATTATTTAAAAAAAAATAATCTTTATTTAATATTTAAATTGGTTGTTGATAGAATAGGATAAAAAATAATAAATAAATATTTCTTTGTTTCAGAAGGAAAAAAAAAGCATCCATATTCGTCATCATAATTTTCAAAGAAACAGGACTTAAGCAATTGGAACAAAGCAAGTATTTTAGTTGCATTCCCGTCGAGCAAGAAGCCAGTCGATTGAACTCATCTCTCTGCGTACCCAAATTAATTAAGGCCAAAAAAAAAATTTTGAAAATGTCTTCTATGTGTTTATCGGCTTATAAATAGGTTAGATTTTTTTTTTTAAATGTTGATAATTAAATAACTAAACATAGAATCTCTTTGGGGATTTGTCTATTATTTCTTTAATTAATCTAGAATTGAATGGCATTTAATCGAATCGGTGCCAAAATTAATTAAGGCCAAAAATATTAAAACTAATTTTTTTTAACTATCTCTTTTTATTTGATTATAGAGATTAATTTTTTTCTTTTTTTAATTTCAGAATTCCTTACCAGATGCTTCTTGTCGTCAATGCAGCCAGAATGAACTCAACGTTATTTAGAGTTCCTATTTGGTGAGCTTAATATTTGAATCACTTTATTTTTCCAATAATATTAGTAAGAAAGATGTTCTAAAATTCAAAGAAGAAATGACAAATTTTTGTAAATAATTTTGTATTATTATCCCTTGTTATAGATTTTCGCTCCCTACTTGAAGATGACTGCACTCCCAGCTACTCCATTCAGAGCGCTTAGAGTCAGGCTCAGCCTTTAGAAATATGCATTTCGGTTCAGCAGCAACATCTCAATCTCTCTCTTCTCTTCCTCAGGTAAATAAACATCATTCAATTATTCATTCCTTGTCAATTAATAATTAATATGCCAAATGGGATGGAGGAAGTTGAAAAACATTGAATTATATTCATTTCTATTGAATTTTCCCCAAATATCATCATTTTCATCATTTTGATTAAATGATTAATAATTCCTAGACATATAACTTGGTCGCTTCCAAGCGTTTTAATTGTAAGGGACATACATGGTCAAGGAGGTGAAATTTACTGAAGAAGGAGTGCCGATAGGTCTCCGAAATATTTAGAAATATTGCCTTGTAAACTAATAAAAAATTACTGAAAATCGTGCCTTCAGCAACACCACTTAAGGAGCAATATCTAATTCCTCTCTCTTCCCTACCAGGTAAATAAACATCATTCAAATCTTCATCCCTTGTCAATTAATAATTAAATATCCCGACAGGGATGGAGGCGGCAAATTACTTTTTCTTGACTCATTTCTATTGAATTTCATATAAAAATCATGGATTTTGTTTTTTTATTTCTTATCTAATTAAAAAAAAAAAAAACTTGTTTTTCTTGAATTGAATTTGTGTTAAATTTACTTAAAAATGTATAAGTTATTTCATATTAAATGTTTCTTAAATTATATCATTAAGATGAATTAGAACATTCCTTTTTAAGAACGTTTTCATTGACGCGCAGTGTATATAAACTATAGACAGATTTTACCTTTACTTTTTCGGTCATTAAAATTATTTCACCTACTTAAGGTTCTAGCTATCAGGTGGGGACTTAATTTAGGCGCTCACTGTACGTCCTTTGAGCAGACAACTCTTTCTTTCTAACCAAGTAAATATTATACAATTCTTTCTTTTAAATTAATTTTTTAAAATGTTAAGAGGGATGGAGGGAACATATTACGTTCATATATTCTAAATTTTAATTATTTTACATGGTATATTCTAATATAAATAATCCAATATATTTATGAAAAGGGATTACGGATTAAATAAAGATAAAAAATAATCTTTATTGAATATTCAAAATTTATCTTAAGATAATACAATAAAATGTGAATTAATATTATTAAATAAATATTTGTTTGTTTCAGAAGAGTGATCTTTGGACAAACAGAGCAAAGCCCCTGAGTTGCATTCACGTCGAGCTAGGAGCAAGTCGGCTGAGTTCATGCGCTGATTTAGCTAGAATAACACACACCTCTACTTCCTTCCAATTGTAAAGTATTTATTTGATTGACATATTTGAAGCTGAGAGAAGAAAGCACACAAGTCTTTTAGTTGCATTCAAGTGGAACGAAGGGCCAGTCGGTTCAGCTCCAGAGTCTCTCTCTGCCATCAGGTAGCCCTATTTACTATTCTTTCCTTTAATTATTTGATTATGAAATGCTTCACAAGCTGCCAGACTCTCTCTCTCTTTCCCTCTGACTTTATAATATTACTGAAATCGCTAAAATGCTTTCACACCCTCCATTCACGATTAACTGTGAAGAAATTTGTAAATAATTCAGCAAATTCTATCTAATTTATTTGAGGATTTTTATATTTTTACCTTTTCATTTATATATTTATTTTAATAAGAGGGTAAAAATGAGAAATGCAGCTAAGGTTATTTCTTTATTTGGTTAATTCACACAGCTGACGTTTCGGTTCCGTGTTTGAACCATCTTCAGAGCTGGCGAAAAGTCATTATGTAAGTGTCATAGCTGGATTTTATACATTGTTGAAAAATTCTTATATATATATTATATAAGGATTTTTCAACAATGTATAAAATATATATATATATATATAAGAATTTTTCAACAATGTATAAAATCCACTATGACACTTTCATAATGACTTTTCGCCAGCTCTGAGGATGGTTCAAACAGGGAACCGAAACGTCAGCTGTGTGAATTAACCAAATAAAGAAATAACCTTAGCTGCATTTCTCATTTTTACCCTCTTATTAATATAACAACTCAGCTATAAATTGTTTATCCATATTTATTTTTACTTTCTCTTACTTCTATATAAGTTAATATATAGAGAGAGAAAGTAATGGATTCATGTCCAAAATTCGATGTCGAGATATTGATGGATATATACTTTTTGAGGTCCCCCTGAATCGAAAAAAGTTTTTATATATTTGCATATTGACTTGATATTATCGAATATAAATTCACTAATTAAAACTATTTTTTTTAACTATCTCTTTTTATTTGATTATAGATATTAATTTTTTTCTTTTTTTAATTTCAGAATTCCTTACCAGATGATTCTTGTCGTTAATTCAGCCAGATGAACTCAACGTTATTTAGAGTTCCTATTTGGTGAGCTTAATATTTGGATCACTTTATTTTTCCAATAATATTTGAAGATGACTGCACTCCCCGCCACTCCATTCAGAGCGCTTAAAGTCAGGCTCGGACTTTAGAAATTCGCATTTCGGTTCAGCAGCAACATCTCAATTTCTCTCTTCTCTTCCTCAGGTAAATAAACATCATTCAATTATTCATCCCTTGTCAATTAATAATTAAATATGCCAAATGGAATGGAGGGAGTTAAAAAACATTGGATTATATTCATTTCTATTGAATTTTCCCCAAATATCACAGGTTTTTGTTTTTAACCCTTATCTAATAGAAAAAAACATCTTGTCATTTAATAACATTTCGCAATTGAATATAAAAAAATTTCCATAGGAAAGTATCCTAATTTAATTAGAAGATAAAAAAAATATTGCAACCTCTTTAGCTATTTACTTAATAGGGGGTTTGTTATTTAAGGGTGAGTGTGTAAAGTAAGTCTTAAAAATTTAAGCAAGAACAACTCAGCCTCCCTCCCCCTCTTTATCTCTCATCAGGTAAATACAGTACTCAATTTTTTATTAGGCCTTTCAAATTAATGATTAATAAGGGACGGAAAGGAAAAATTACGTTTATATATTCTAAATTTTAATTAATTTAATATTGGAAAAATAAACAGGCTGCTTTTTTTTATCTCGTCTAAAAGAAAAAAAGATAAATTAATAATTTTTTTTTAACTTTTCAAAAAAAAAAAAACCTATCATATGATTTCTATTATGAAAATTGAATTTTTGTATTTGAAAAGGATATTTGGGAAAGGATTACGGGATAAATAAAACAATTATTTAAAAAAAATAATCTTTATTGAATATTTAAATTGTGTTGTTGATAGAATAGGATAAAAAATAATAAATAAATATTTCTTTGTTTCAGAAGGAAAAAAAGCATCCATATTCGTCATCATAATTATCAAAGAAACAGGACTTAAGCAATTGGAAATTATTTTTAAAACTTTTTTGTAATTGTGAGGAAGCAAGTCTTTTAGTTGCATTCACCTCGAGCAAGAAGCCAGTCGATTGAACTCATCTCTCTGCTTTTCTTCCATTGCGATTCTATTAGTGAAAATAAAACATCACACACCCCTCAACTCTTAATTAAAAGGTATTTATAATTTGCATATTTCATTTTCATTAAGGATTAACATTTTATTGTTATATTTTCTAATTTATAAAATTATCTATTATTTTTAATAATGAAACCATAGGGTGGTAAGGGGATGTACATTTCCCATTTCAATTAAAATACAGTGGAACCTCGCTTAACGAGCATAATTCGTTCCAGAATCAAACTCGTAAAGCGAAACCCTCGTTATGCCAAACTATTTTTCTCAAATAAAGTAATGTAAAATACGATAATGCGTTGCATGTCGAAAAAATAGTCACCACATGTTATGTATAACGATTCTTCAAAGAAAATTAGTTACTTTTTGTTGAGGAGAGTGAATCATATAACACAATATAACACAAGTTTGAGAAAATATGCGATCACAAGCGACACTACGATGCTACTGGAACCAGAAGGTCGATATTTGTGTTTTAGAGTTTAGTTCATCATGTTCCTAATATATAATTAATTATTAATAATGGAAAATTTGATAGTTTTTAATAAAAATACCTTAATATAAAAGGTTTATAATTTAATTTTTTTTTTGTAAATTGTATTCACTAAATTTAAAAATGCACAAATATCAAATATAAAAGCCAAATTATAAGCTAATTGGACAGATTTTTTTTTTTGACGAAGTCTGTGTTTTGTACTCGTTATGCGAAACGTCGCTCGTTAAGCGCGTCATTATTTTACAATTTGTTTTGCTCGTTATGCGAATTACTTGTTATGAGAGGTGCTCGTTAAGCGAGGTTCTACTGTATTATTATTTTCCCTTAAAATAAGTAAAAAAATCGTTTGTCAATATTTTTTAAATTCTCTCTTCTCTATTTAGTAAGAAAAAATAATAATTTTATCTTTACAGAGGTGGTTATTGTAGTGATTGACTCTCCTTCATCATCGCCTCTCACTCGAGGTCCCATCTCAGCGCATTTCCACTATACATTCTGCACTATGTAAGTCTGACAATCAAATTTTTCAATATATCATTTCTACACACAAACATATTAATATATTTAGTAAGAAAAAAATAATAATTTTTATCTTTTACAGAGGCGGTTATTGCTAGTGATTGACTTCTCCCTTCTCGCTGGAGGATCCCCATCTCAGCGCATTTCGCACTATACATTCTGCACTATGTAAGTCCTGACAATCAAATTTTGTCAATTTATCATTTCATATCACAAATAATAATAATAAACATTTTTCTGGAAAAGGTCATTTCGCTCTTTTAAAATCTTTGGCTTACTAACCACCCCCTTATTTTATTATATTTATCATTAATAATAACAATAATAACAAAATTTTTATTACTATTTTACATTACATTATAGTTACATAGTATTCTTTTCACAACGGCATCGAGAAGATTCTTCTCACAATCCGCAGTCTTCACTCTTCTTTTTCAGCAAAATTAGATTTAATTATTTTTAATTCCAGGGTAAAAAAAATTTGTTCAAAAAAACCCCGTCGTTTTTTATTTATAAAGTAAAATTTAAAAAAAATTAAATAAAAAATTAAATTATAATAGATAAAACAATAGACTTTTTTAACATGAGCTAATTTGTTCTTGTTTTCAGTTCCGCTATTAGCACATTTACGTTACTTTGACATTTAATATAAAACCTTCTGACAATTCCTTCCATAAATTCTTTTATTGATTCAATTTCTAAGCCAACTCTAATAATATGATTATCTATTCCAGCAGGCGGATTGGCTATATACCGGAGAGTTTTATTCTCCACTCTCTCCAATAAGTAAAAGTTCGATTTGGAGACTTGGTTCCACCAGACTTGAACTCCATAAGTCAGTCTTGGTCGAACCAGTGTCTTATAGAGGAGAATTTTCTCATCAATTCCTAAAAAGCTAGTTGGTCTAATAAGCGGCCATAATAGCCTCGCCGCGAGCTTAGCACTATTTGCAGCTGCTCTTATATGAGGTCCAAATTTAAGCCTCCGATCAATATTAAATCCTAAATATTTAACCGAACCTTGCCAAGGTAGTACATTGTTCCCAAATTTAATCTGCCTTCGAAGATGACGTTTCCGCGAGCTCAGCATTATTGCTTCTGTTTTACTCTTATTCAGACTTAGCCTCCACTTTTCAAAATAGCTGTTAATTACTTTTAGATCTTTTTCCATCCTACTGGCGACAGATCTATAGTTGCGATTAGAATAGATTAGCGCAGTGTCATCTGCAAATTGGGCAATCTCCGAAAACTTAGGCTTTATAATATCGGCAGTGAAAAGAGCATAGAGAATGGGCGAGAGGAGAGCCCCTTGCGGCGTTCCGTCCTTTATTCTCTCTATTTATCATTAAATCTATAGAACTCAGTCTGCCTCTTTTTTTTAATCTGTGGTCATTTCCTTTTCAACGGGACTGTAGCTTTTTTTAAAGTATTTTTGTCCAAAATTATTTGCTTTAATTAACAATAAAATATTTACAAATTTCTTCTTACAACTTCTCATTCTATCTGGGAACGTGGAAAAGTATTTCTAATTAATGATTGAAAATTCTAAGAGGGATGGAAATGAAAAATTACGTTCATATATTCCAAATTTTAATTAATTTAATATTGGAAAAAACAAACAGCTTAAGTTATAAAACCCGCTGAATTTAATTTTTTATCTCGTCTAAAAGAAAAAAATGATAAATTAATATTTTTTTTTATTTGATTATTCATTTCTAGTCGTTTGGGTCGGATATTTTCTCTGGATATTTTGCTTTGCTTTAAATGGGGAATTAATATAATTTAAATTAGGATTTTTTGCCTCTATTCATTCAGATAATCGATTATTAAAAAATAATTATAAAAAGAAAATTCTAACTAGTAGTTTATTTCTTGGACAGGTTTAACGGATGCTATGTATATATAATCAAAAAAATTATTAAAATTTTAATAATTTATTAGTTCTTGACAATTGCATTGCTGTTTCGGCACAACTCAATAGCCATAATCTTTTGATTATATATACATACCATCCGTTAAACCTGTCCAAGAAATAAACTACTAGTTAGAATTTTCTTAATATAATTATTGGACTGCATCCACACTCTTTCATTTTAAAATAATTATAAAATTGATTGATTAATATAAACTGTTTTGGGGGAAAACATGTGCGACTAGGGTTTTGTCTGGTAAGGTCCTCGGGCAGCATAGGGCATCCCAGGGCAGCCCAGAGCAGCCCGTGGGCTACCTTGGTTTGCACACAGCGAATGTCTGGATCTGGGCAAGTGTGATTATTTATATTTCATCTCAAATATTTTAATTTTTAAGGTCAGTAATATAATCAAATATTTATTTAACTGATTCAGGACTATTATTTTAAATAAATTCATCAAATTAAACAATACAAATATTATAAACTTGTGTTCTAACAAGTTAACCTTTAATTGTCAAATTTTATTCTCATTTTTTTAATATTTCATCAATTTTTAATTGTTTTATATTCATTTTCTATTTAAATTCGTCATGCAAATTATATAAATTAAATAGATCATTCGTTTTATTAATTGATTCACACTTTTCTCAAATTTGACAAATCAACATGTTCATTTTCTTTTATTTTTAATTAGTTTAAATAATTATGAGTTTTGTTTTAAAATATTTTTCTTATTTCTATTATTTACGGGTTTGTAAAATTATTATTTAATGAATTTTTTTATTCTAAATCTCTCATAAAGGTTGAAATCAAAAATAAGAGTCATGATAATGAGGAGTCAATAGGGAAAAAACAATCTGATCCACATTAACTAAAACAAATCATTTAATCTCACATTCTTTATTTTTGTTTGAATTATTTTAGCTCTTCAAT
>JAKCPI010000134.1:0-40164 GCA_023213315.1 Euborellia annulipes
TTGCTTTGTCAAATTATTATTTATTTTTTAATTATAAAACTTTCAGTGGAAATAGATTTATTTTTGGTCAAAATTTACTTATACAGTATAAGATAATCATTTACACATATCTTATAATGTATATCCCTACAGACACTTGCGCATATACACTTGTTTCGGCTAAACTGCCTCCAAATAAATGTATTTGCGCAAACTTGTTAGCCATAGAAATACTCTGAATAAAAAAAATATGAATATACTGTATATCTCCTTCTGAGAATCATAGTGGCGAAAGTCCGAAATTCAACAATTTGAGAAAAGGCGTTAGAAAGTTTTATAAACATCTTCTTCTTCTTCTTCTTAGCATTTGTCCCTTTCGGGGTCTGCTGTTTGGGCCCTGGACAGCCTTCGCCATTTGCATCGGTCCTGAATGTCCTCGGGTGCTAGTTGATGAAGCCTCATATCGTTGTTCAGGGTTTGCAGCCATCTTGTTTTTGGACGCCCTCTCGCTCTTACGCCCTCCAGATTTAGAAAGATTGCCTTCTTCGACACCGATGACTCGGACGAGCGCATCATGTGGCCATACCACCTTAGCCTCCCCTGTCTCATTTTGTCCTGTATTGGAGCCACGCCGAACTTCCGCCTAATGTTCTCATTCCTTATTTTGTCTAGCCTTGTCACTCCCAGCGACCATCTCAACATTTTCATCTCCATGACATGCAAGGCCTGTTCCTGCTTTCTTGTTGTGGGCCAGCACTCGGTGCCATATACAGTGCTACTGGCCTGACGACTGTTTCGTACATCTTGCCTTTAAGGTGTAGTGGCATTTTCTTGTCGCACGAGATTCCGGATACCTGGCGCCATTTCATCCAGGCCGAGTTTATTCGTGACTGCGTATCTGGTGCCATGTCCCCAGACGATGTTATTTGGGATCCCAGATATTTAAATTTAGTGACCTTATCCAGCTTCGCGCCAGCTACTATCAGTGGGTGGCTCACTTGATTACCACATTCCAGATATTCGGTCTTCTTTGTGTTTAAATTTAGCCCGTATCTTGCCAGACCGTATTTCCAACGTTCTAGCTGGTGTTGGAGGTCTGATCTTGATGCGCTGGCTAACACATCATCGGCATATAGGATGGTCCATGGGTGTTCCGACTGCAACCTTCTTGTCACTGGATCCATGCATGTGATGAATAGAAGGGGTGACAATGCAGATCCTTGGTGTACGTTGACGCGGATCTGGAATGGGTCCGGCCGAACAGCCAGCTGCGCTCCGGACGCAACTGGTGTAATGTATTAAAAATGTATATATATGTTTATAAAAGAAAGTTTTATAAACATATATATACATTTAAATAGCCGGGCAATAAATGAATAGGCCAAAATCAATAGCAAAGAATGGAACTATATTTTCGCTACTTTGGCACTCAAAAGAGAAGACGTTTTAACAACGCTTGGTAGGCTTAACTCAAAAATTGAATTTTCGCCACTATAATTCTCAGCAGGTGATATATATAGGCCTACAGGAAAATTATGTCATCTTTTAATTTATGAGCAAGAATAATCTACTACCTCTGAAAGTTTTATAATTGAATATCTGGTTCATACTAAAACATCTTATTTATTTTCTAAGTTCCGGGTTGATCGTTCTCGAGCTCGGTCGTTTTTTTTTTAATTAGAAATATATCGACGCTCTCATTAGAAAAGTGCCTAACTCCACTTTTTTTCGAAAATCATTTTTTGTATTTTCTGTTGAAAAATATCATTCTCCTTAGGCCCTGACCTGGGTAAGAGCATAATTCAAATTTTTCAGTTCGAAAAGTGCCCCACGAAAAGTGTTTAACAGTGGCTCTAACAATGACAACGAAATGTTTTCTATTTCCAATAAAGATTTTCAGTTTCTTTTATAAAAACAATGAAATAATCACAAGTAGAAAACGCATGGGTGGGACTTAATATTGTCCCTGTCTGTACATTGCTCTTTTAATGGTATAAGATATAATATACTGTATATATCTTTAAATTTATTCTCGATTTAATTATTTTTGGAATAAATAACAATTATATATACATTAATAGAACTATCTTCTAAACTAGGTTTCAGATTTGATATATTTATGTTCTTCAAATGCGAGAGAGAGAAGAAAGCACTGTTACATTCATTTAGACTGGGTTCTGAATGTTCTTCATAACCCAAAACAAGCCCATAAGAAGCTAATCTAGAAAAAAAATTTGTAGAGAAATACTTTTTCCTTATTTATTTTATTAAATAAGACCTGATATTTTGCAAATTTTCTCGGTAACTTATCTTAAGATATTTGGCCATTGATTTTCACCTGGGGCGGAATAACTTTCTCTCTTGACTTCATTGAGAGTTAAGAAATTTTTTATTAATAGAGACTCGAACTTGAGTTTTCGCTCAACTTTATAACAAAGAAGAGGAATGGAAGGATTACGGATCTAAAGTTGTAATACATCTTGGGTTCGAGTACCGTTTGCATCAAAAGTTTATTTAACATTGCCAGTCTCCTTTTGGGGAAGAAAATTTGGAGATATTCACACCACAAGGATAAAAGGCCTGCAAAAATGTGTTTTTTATAACTTTTTTTTATTTCCCTCCTTTTATAACATAAAAAGTTCCTCTTCTAACATTTTGGAATTCTATTCTCCCATCCAAATAAATATATTTGCTTTTTTCCTTCTTTTAATTAATATATTTGTTCAAGTTTTTTTTTTTTATAGATATAGATGGGCTTTGCCTCTGAAGGAAATTAAATAAGAACAAGACAGAAGAAAAAATCCTTCCGAGAAACTTGAGAAATTAGGATGTTGAAAAGAATGAAAACTTTTTGTAAAATATTGAACACCTATAAATAAATCCTAAGAAAATAAATTAATTGGTGAATTGTTTGGATCTTAAAGTAGAAAATATTAACGAATAGGAAATTCTACCGATTTTTTCAATAACAACTTTCACCGTATTAATAATGTAAGTAAATTAATACTTTTACTAAAAACCCCCACGTCCGAAGCGTTCCCGAGAAGCCTGTATGAATGTGTGTGTGAATGTGAGTATGAATGGGAAAAAAGTGTGAGTGTTTTTTTTTTTAAACATTCACTCTTTTTCTCATTCACACAGTCTTTTCGGCAACTTAGGCCATTTAAGACTGACGATAACCGTTAATTATTAAAATATCTATTGGGGGTCCAGGCATTTCTATTTAAGTCATTTGGTATCCAAATGCCTTAAATAAAATACTCGGACTGCCTAGGGTCAGAACCCGCGATGTTCGATATAGAAGGTAGGCACGCTACCAACTACTCCAAGCCCCGTGGGCTGTGAGTGTTTTTAAAAATTATAAAAAAAAAAAAATTATTTTGCTTCCAGTAAGCAGTTCAAAAACAAAAGGTTTTCCTCGATGCCAACTCACATCGATCGAGCAAAAACGTTTTCGGACAAAACATTTTGTTCGATGATGTCGAATCATGTCCATTTGTGTTTTGTCTCTTCGGTATGCCATAGAAAAGCATTGAAAAAACACTTTTAGGCAAAAACGTTTTGTTCGAAAAAAGTTTTTGCTCGTTCGGTGTGCGTTCAGCCTTAATCAAAATCATTGAAACGAATTTTGAGAAAATCAAAAAGAAAAAAAAACTGAAAAAGTGCATCAGTGGCCAAAATTTTTATTCAAAAGCCTCATGTCACGTGCCAGGGGGGTACCTAACTTAAATATAAAATTTTAAGCTCTTATCTCTTTTCATTCTTGAGATATTATGTTTACAAACAGACCCACACACACACAGACCATGTTGCAAAACCACTTTTTCGGACTCAGTCGATCATCAAAATTTCGATATCGAATTTTTGACATGAATCCAATACTTTCTCTATGTACAGTATATATACATATATAGGCATGGGCGTACCCAGCGAGGGGCAGGGGGGCATCTGCCCCCCCCCCTAGAAGCAACAAAAAAAAAATTAAATGTTTATAAAGTGATGAAACGAAACAAAATTGGTGGATGGCGGCGGGGAATGGTTCTTTTTGTTAGGACTCGAGGGTTTTTAGGCCTTTAATTCGAAGGCTTTACCTCTCTATATAAAAAATAGCTATGCCACAATCTGGACGACCATGATCTGACCATGCCCCCCGCCTAGATTTGATCCTGGGTACGCCCATGTATATAGGTAAGAGAATTGAATACACATAAAATAGTAGATTCATTCTTGGACTGTAGAAGGTGTTAATTCAATGAAGGCAAAACAACTTTTCAAAAAATTATCTTGATTTATTTTTCAGAGTATTATGCCTTGGCTGACAAGCATGCGCAATTAGACTTGTTTCGGCAACAACACTGCCTTTTTCAGTAAGAGAATGTAAAACTCAGTCCTGGAACTTTTTGATGATTCTCATAGCTTCTTATTTATATAATAATACTCCATAGATACGAATCTCCGAATTTAATCGCATAATTATCAAGGGCGGTCCTAGCCTTACATTTTGCGGGGGGTCACTGTTTTTTTTTTTTTTTTTTTATAGTATAAATAAATAGGCCTGGACCCCAATAAATATATATTAATCAAATATGAGTATCGTTTAAGTCTTAAATGGCCTAAGTTGCCGAAAAGATTGTGTGAATGGGAGAGTGAGTGGGAAAAAAGTATGTCTTAAAAAAAAAAAAGAAAGATTTTGGGAGGGGGGGGGGGGTCACGACCCCCTTGACCCCCCCCTCTGGGACCGCCCTTGGATTATTTAATATATTATTAACGTTTATTAATTGGGAAAAATACTCTCAACTGCGCCACGCCGAAAAGAATTTCCTCAGTTCAATTTAAAAAAATAACCTTTAATGAAAAAAAAATATATATATGATTGTTATTGATGATAAAAGATTCCTCATTGAATGTTAAAAATTATTTGTTGGCATAAAGAATACTTAAATAAGGAGAAAGAAAATTTTAGGTATGTTATAAAAAAAGAATTTTACAATTATAAGATGAATTTTATTTATTTAATTACAAACTTTGATCCTTGTTAGATACTTTCTATGAACGAAAGAATGTAAAATAATATTACACACAATACTATTGTATTCCACTATGACTAACCTGTTGATATAAAAAATTGTTTTTACAGGCCTGACGATGGCCCTCTGTGGCCGAAACCAGAAGGTTAGCGCTAGCTGGTCGTCGGAATAAAAATTTTCACCAAAAAATAAAGTCATCTTTATTAAATTAATTGCCTAATACCTGCAATAGGAAATAAACTTCCTGTGTGTATATTAAAAAATACTCTCTTTGACGAATTTCGCATGGTTTTGATAAAATTTGATAAAATTTTTCATATCCTAAATGTCATTTGCTATTTTTTGATTATATAAAATTTCTACCTCTTTCGAAACCGAGACAAGATTATTTAATATATTATTAACATTTATAATTTGGGAAAAATACTCTCTTTGACGAATTTCGCTTGGTTTTAATAAAATTTGATAAAATTTTTCATATCTAATTGTCATTTGCTATTTTTTGATTTTATAAAATTTGTACCTCTTTCGAACCCAAGACCAGATTATTTAATATATTATTAACATTTATAATTTTTGAATATTACTCTCTTTGAATAAATTCACTAGGTTTTAAAAAAATTTGATAAAATTTTTCATATCTAAATGTCATTTGCTATTTTTTGATTATATAAAATTTCTACCTCTTTCGAAGCCGAGACAAGATTATTTAATATATTATTAACGTTTATAATTTGGGAAAAATACTCTCTTTGAATAAATTCACTAGGTTTTCAAAAAATTTGATAAAATTTTTCATATCTAATTGTCATTTGCTATTTTTTGATTTTATAAAATTTCTACCTCTTTCGAAGCCGAGACAAGATTATTTAATATATTATTAACGTTTATTAATTGGGAAAAGTACTCTCTTTGACGAATTTCGCTTGGTTTTGATAAAATTTGATAAAATTTTTCATATCCTAAATGTCATTTGCTATTCTTTGATTTTATAAAATTTCTACCTCTTTCGAAGCCGAGACAAGATTATTTAATATATTATTAACGTTTATTAATTGGGAAAAGTACTCTCTTTGACGAATTTCGCTTGGCGTTAATAAAATTTGATAAAATTTTTCATATCTAAATGTCATTTGCTATTCTTTGATTTTATAAAATTTCTACCTCTTTCGAACCCAAGACCAGATTATTTAATATATTATTAACATTTATAATTTGGGAAAATTACTCTCTTTGAAGAAATTCACTAGGATTTAAAAAATTTGATGAAATTTTTCATATCTAAATGTCATTTGCTATTTTTGGATTATATAAAATTTCTACCTCTTTCGAAGCCGAGACAAGATTATTTAATATATTATTAACATTAATAAATTGGGAAAAATACTCTCTTTGAATAAATTCACTAGGTTTTAAAAAAATTTGATAAAATTTTTCATATCTAAATGTCATTTGCTATTTTTGGATTATATAAAATTTCTACCTCTTTCAAACTTAAGACCAGATTATTTAATATATTATTAACGTTTATTAATTGGGAAAATACTCTCTTTGATGAATTTCGCTTGGTTTTAATAAAATTTGATAAAATTTTTCATATCCTAAATGTCATTTGCTATTTTTGGATTATATAAAATTTCTACCTCTTTCGAACCCAAGACCAGATTATTTAATATATTATTAACATTTATAATTTTGGAATATTACTCTCTTTGAATAAATTCACTAGGTTTTAAAAAATTTAGATAAAATTTTTCATATCTAAATGTCATTTGCTATTTTTGGATTATATAAAATTTCTACCTCTTTCAAACTTAAGACCAGATTATTTAATATATTATTAACGTTTATTAATTGGGAAAAATACTCTCTTTGACGAATTTCGCTTGGTTTTAATAAAATTTGATAAAATTTTTCATATCTAATTGTCATTTGCTATTTTTTGATTATATAAAATTTCTACCTCTTTCAAAGCCCAGACCAGATTATTTATTATATTATTAACATTAATAAATTGGGAAAAATACTCTCTTTGAAGAATTTCGCTTAGTTTTAATAAAATTTGATAAAATTTTTCATATCTAATTGTCATCAAGGGCGGTCCTAGCCTTACATTTTGGGGGGTGGGGACTGTTTTTTTTTTTTTTTTATAGTATAAATAAATGGGCCTGGACCCCAATAAATATATATTAATATATATATTAATCAAATATAAGTATCGTTTAAGTCTTAAATGGCCTAGTTGCCGAAAAGATTGTGTGAATGGGAAAAAAGTGTGTTAAAAAAAAAAGAAAAGAT
This sequence comes from Euborellia annulipes, assembly GCA_023213315.1. NCBI lineage: Eukaryota > Metazoa > Arthropoda > Insecta > Dermaptera > Anisolabididae > Euborellia > Euborellia annulipes. Next base: position 7,305 of record JAKCPI010000134.1, read on the forward strand.
TTTGGGGGGGTCACGACCCCCTTGACCCCCCCTCTGGGACCGCCCTTGATCATTATACTTTACTCACTTAAAGTGTACTTGAGGAATAATATTTCTTTAATATAGTACATTAATCTCTTAAAGTATCCGCGCATAAACAATAAAATAGGAATATTCATTCATTTTTAAAATAAGTGAAAGAAAGCCGTAACTTAATATCCTCCCACGTCTCTTTATGTATGATAATATTTAAGATATTTTTAAATTAACCCACGCACAGAAAAAAATTAATCTTATAAAAAAAAATATATATAATTTGATCTCTTTAATTTTCTTCCCACTCACTTCACTTTTGTTTCTATCATTTATTAATTAATGTCTCTTTTTTCCAGCCTTCTTCTTTTATCATCTTATTACCTTCAAGCCTTAATTGTTTTCCTATTCAGTAATCGGAGAGGCAAATTGAATGAAGGGATTTTATCACTACCCATACACAATTAACTTACTCTTTTGCTACTGAAATCAACTTTTAATCGAATTTGATCTATATCCTCGAGTCAAGGGGACTGACTTTTCTACATTTCAAACGAACCATCAAAGGACTATGGACAAGAGGAGATATTAGAGAAGTATTATTAGAGTTAAAATAATTAAGACAACTTTGAATATAAAAGTTTTTTAAACAGTTAATTTAATTAAATATCACATTAGAAAAACAGACACACAATTCATACCGTAGTTTAATAATATTTAAGAATTTCTGACGTGAGATCATATTTAGAAATTTATTAACTGGGAACGTCGGATATACGTACAGTACAACCATGGGCATAACTAGAGAATTTGCCTGAGGGGGCCATGGGACCAGCTCTCCGGGGGGCCTGGAAAGCCTCATATTTTCTCAATTTTTCTTGGAGCAGGGAGCTTTCTGGAGCCCCCCCCCCCCCCGGTACCCCCTAGTTACGCCCATGAGTACAACCCCTCTTAACCGGCCTGATCGGGACCGAGACCCTGACCGGATACCCATTTTTCCGGTTAATTTCGGTGAAAAATAAATTTTCATTCAATTTAATCACACTTTTTCGTTTTCCTAACTCTCTCATTTTTGTTTAAGAGATCTCATGCCTATGTAGTAGAAAAATAGTGTAGGAATTAAGCTAGTAAACAAACCCTCTTCACCATCTGAACGAACATATTGCACAATGTTGCACCACACAGTTTAATTATTAGGTTGATTCATAAAAATCCGTCGTTTATATTGACGCGCTTTTTGTTGTTAAATATTAGCCTTTCATTTACTTTTTTTTTTTCAGAAAAATATTCTTTCCTGTTCAATTGATGAAAATGAATGTCGAAAATCATATTCATATTCCTCATATTACGAGAAAGGATGGAAAACTGCACAGTCATTTCGCGATCTCAACAATCTTTTTGGCGAAGGAAACAATAATCGAAAGACATTGTCGGAAGTCCCTTTTCCGCTTCAAGTCTGTTGATAGAGAGATTGGAGGACAATTCAGGAAGAGGTCGACCATCGGATTTCGACGATCAGGCAGACTTAGAAGAGGACGAAAACATGACAACTCGAAACTTCAATGCCGGCCAATCAACGATCATCCATCGTCTGAAAAGGCTTGGTAGTAAAATTTCTATTTTTTTTTAGATTTTCTGACTTTTCTCTAAATTCGCTTTAATAATTTCTTTCAAATGAGAATATATGAATTGTTGCTGATTTCAGAGGATTATTTGAGAAATTGGGAGAAATAAAACAGCAAAAATTTTTCAGGAATCACCATATACAGGGTGCGGCGCGGAAACTTCCTTATTTTAAAAAATTATAAAACAAAAACTACTGGAGATATATATATCACCACCACTGATCAAAACATTGAGAGAGTCGAAATCCAAAGTTTTGGACCGCATTCGCCAGCATTTGGCGATAACATCACGAATATCGTTCTTCAGCTGATTTAGAGTTTTCGGACGATTGGAATACACCAAGGATTTGAGATATAACCATAAAAAAAAATTTGGTGTTGGCAGGGTGTTCTTCACAGCTGGTAGCTTTTTAACATGACAACGTCTTTTGCTTGACTTCAAACTATTTTTACTTTCTCTTACCTATATTGAAATATATATAGAGGGAAAATATTGTTTTTTTTTTTTTTACTAGTACTTTGTTCTCATTAACAAATATATTCATACATTTTCATTATTGCAATATATGACAGGTGTGGCCCATTAAGGGCGACTTTTGCTTAAAAAATGAGGTTTTTCGAGAAAAAAATTGATTTTCGAGTTAAATAATTGGGATTTTTTTATTTATTCTATTAAAGTTTTTCTTTCTGCATAAATTGACATCACATTTAGTCTGATCTCATTAGGTGTTCGGAATCTACAGGGGTTTAAACTTTCAAATTATAATTTAGGAAAAAAATAAATGGTGAAGTCTTTAGCTGAAAAACCATTCTTTCTAACCATATATTCAATTAACATAATTATACCTCTTAAGACAGAGGAGTTATTCAAGCTGCTAAACTTTTTCGTGCATGCCTCCCGATCCGGCCACTATACACACATGCGTTATAAGACGTTGTCACGTCGAAATCACAGGGTGATAAATCTGGGGAGCGCGCTGACCTCTCTCAAAACTAAAACGTTGAATGACTTAGAGTGGCCTGTGATTTTTTTGTGGGTGGGGGAGGGGGGGGGGTGGGGTTATTCCAATCGTCCGAAAACTCTAGATCAGCTGAAGAACGATATTCGTGATGTTATCGCCAAGATCGACACGGAAATGCTGGCGAATAGGTCCAAAACTTCAGATTTCGACTGTTCCAATGTTTCGAGCAAAACAGTGGCGCCCTTCAAGGTATCATTTTCAAAAAGCAATGAAGAAAAAATTTAAATGTACCAATATGTATAAAAAAAAAAAAATTAAAATGATATCTCCAATACTTTTTGTTTTATCATTGTTTAAAATAAGAAAGTTCCCGTGCTGTATCCTGTATTTTCAAATATTTCGGCCGCCCTAATGCCTGGCCATCTTCAGTGCAGGATATAGTTCTTTAGCGAATCTTCTCCTGTCTTAAACTTTTGCTTGAAGAGAGGAGGGGAAGACGAACATTCAAGTGTTGGTTCACGAGGATCGCCAAAGAATTATATCTTGCACTGAAGTTGGGCGTTAGACTGGCCGAAATATTTGCAAATATATAGTATAAAGCGATTCCTGATAAATTTTTGCTGTTTTATTTCTCCCGTCAAATCAATTTCTTTCAAATTTTAAATTTTTCCTATTTGCCTAATACAAAACAAACTAGGTTTGTTCTCATTTTTGGGAAACCTTGAGTACTACTACTTTACTGATGTACTTTTTTAATAAAATTTCTTGAGTTGGATGGCTGTAGATATTCAAATTGGAAATGGAACGGGAGCCTTCCCGGAAACAGCAGCCAGGTTAAATAAAAAATTTCATATTTCTTAGCCGACGTTTCGGGTGCAAGTCGCACACATGCGACCATCGTGCAAGTCGCACACATGCGACCATCGTGCGACTTGCACCCGAAACGTCGGCTAAGAAATATGAAATTTTTTATTTAACCTGGCTGCTGTTCCCGGGAAGGCTCCCGTTCCATTTCGAATTTGTACTTTTTTAGTTTTTCCCAATTTTATCAAAAATAAAAAACCACCGAGCCCCAGCTCGGTTAGGAATATATATATAATATATATATTTTATATTTGTTTTTCAACTAAACAAGAACCATCCATCTTCTGATGATCTTCTAGAATTCCGTAAACGACTAAAAAAGATTATTTTTATCTTTTTTCTTTTGAATCAAACTTTATATTGCAATATATAAATACTTGTGAAATGACGTGGAACTTTAAATTTTATTATATACAACTTTTTTCCCTTTATAACTTTTTAAAACTTAAAAAATATCTCTTTTAATCTTCGATTCTTTGATTTCTACTTTCCACTGTATTTATTTTCTTCTTTTAATCTATATTTCGTCTTGTCTTTTTTTTAGATATTTAAGAGACTTTTGCTTTGAAGGACATTATAAAATAAGGCTGAAAATAAAAATTATAAACAAAATCATGAGGAAAGAATTTTTTCTGGAAGTTTGAGAAATTAGGATTTTGTGAAGAATGCAACCGAATACCAATGGATAGGAAAGTATTTGAATTGTTTCAATCGTAAGAAGAAAAGTAATAGAAAATACAAATGAAAAACGTCATACTCGAATTTTTTTTCATTGGCACCTATTATTAATAATGTAAGTAAAATTATGTGGTTCCCACAAAACTGACCTCCTAATTAATTTGATTAAGAAAATGCGAGGGTCCGCGGCAGCCGGGCCCGAGTCAGTTGTGGGGTGTACAGGGGGCTTCGCGTCTAGTTAGAACCCAATTATTAGATTTTTACTTTCTCTTATCTATATATGATAATATATAGGGAGAAAGTATTGAATTCATGTCAAAAATTCGATGTCGAGATTTTGATAGTTATACACGTTTTGAGGTTCCCTGAATCCAAATTCACAGATGTAACAACCTTTGTAATCTTAGCTGAATTGTACCTGAAGGCCACAGAATGAGTGGCCAAAACTTATTTAAAGTAAATTGTAAATTGTAAATTTTACAAATAAACAACAATTTCAAGAATTTTTAATTTTCTCCATGTGTTTATTCAACTTTAAGACAAAACTTGAACTAGAGCTTGATTTATTTTCCTGGCAAAGGCTGCTCCTTAATGAATGACCTGCCAAGGGAGCCAAAAGGGGGCTTGCTTGCCCTTCGCCCGGGAGAAGCATTTCCTTTTTAAGACTGCCATTTAACCCCGGTCTAATTGGCTCAAATACCCGTTGTTTCCAGAGTTTACAACTTTAGCAGAAAAAATTCTTGTATTGTTCAGAATTTCATTCATTAATAATCAATGTTGGACCCATTAACACTCACACATTCTACAGAATTTAGTTATGAAGGGTTATTATGTTATTTAGTTAATTACTATTAGTAATAAATAGAGAGCGGAAAAAAGTCTCTTATTTTCGGAAAAAAGTCGCCTTTGAAGTCTATTCTTTTTTAGCCAAATAGTCAGTTATAAGCCTGTTTTTGACTAAAAAAGTCTCTGTCAATTTTAACAATTAATATTATGAGAATTTAATTTATTACTACAAAAGTAAAATTTGGTGTGACTGGTCGCACAGGACACAACTTTCTCTTACCTTCGGTAATTGAGTGTTCTGTGCTTGCCCACCAGATTTTGTGTCGACTTATATATGTAGTCGCCGATATATTAGAATTCAAGATATAAACCACCCCCCCCCCGTGGCCGAGATGCTTGAGTTGTTGTCAAATGTCAATAATGATAATCTTAAAGGCCACGGATCCCAGACAGTCCAATGAATATTTATTTATATCAGTCCAGGCATTTCGTATCCAAATGGCTTAAATAAAATCATCGGACTGCCTGGGATCCGAACCCCGACCCTTGGTATACAAGGCGGGCGCTGCCAACTACGCAATCCGGGGGTCAAATTCCGTTTATGTAAGTGTTTAAGCTAGGTCACTCATAATTTGGAGAATGTCTTCAACATTTTAAACAATACCTAATAATGGATGAATGTTTAGGCTGAACGCACACCAAAAACGTTTTCGATCAAAATGTTTTGTCCATGAGCAAAACGTTTTGTTTGATGCCAACGCAGACCGAACGAGCAAAATGTTTTGCCATCGAGCATTTTGCTTCCAGAACCATTTGAATACCAAATAAATAAATAAGAATGCCCAGACCCCCAATATGTAAATTAACAAATAATGAGTTTCTTTTAGTCTTATATGGCCTGAGTTGCCGAGAAGATGTATGTGTGTGAATCTGAGTGTGAATGCGGAAAAAAGTGTGAGTGTTTTTAAAAATTATTTTGCTTCCAGTAGGCAGTTTGCTTCATGTTTTGCTCAATGCCAATGCACACCAATCGAGTAAAAACGTTTTGGGACAAAACATTTTGTTCGATGATGTCGAATCATGTCCAATTGTGTTTTGTTTCTTCGGTGTGCGTTGACCCATAGAAAAGCATTGAAAAAACAGTTTTACCCAAAAACGTTTTTGCTCATTCGGTGTGCGTTCAGCCTGAAATGGGAAAATTAATATCTACATTCGATTAGTAGTAGATTTATAAAAGAGCATTCAATAATATCAACCAAAACTACAATTTTGTTACTATAGTAAGATAAAATTTAGCACAATTTAGCTATTATTTGACTATTAATAAATAAAGGTTAATATTATAAATTAACAATATTTAGCTTTTCCGTAGTCACTAAATTATCAAACCCCTCTTGTAAACACAACTTCATCCTAGAGATATTTTGTCTTAAAGTAACATAACAATTTATTTTTAATTCATTAAGACCAGTAGCTTACTAAATTACATAAAGGTTGTTTGCTATCAAGAAGGGATTCCTTAACCACGGTCTCAGAACACTTAGAATCAGCTCAAATAAAGCCGATTATCAATACAACTAATTAAATTCACTTACATTGTGGATTTAAATAAATAATTCGAGGGTTTAATAATAATCAAAAGCCAAGTAGATTATTATTTATTTGCTTTGAACTATATTTCCAATTTAAGTGGATATAATATGATAAATTTATAATATAGTTACAGCAGAATATCCCTTCCTTTACCATCACATTTGAAATTAATTTATCATTAGTTGGAATTCTTCAAAGGAATATTAAATTAAAAACCTCGATCTCTTTATTTCTATGTCAACTAAATTAATTTCGAGCTTTTCTTACAATCAAATATTATCTCAGTCAGCAAGCCTTTTCTATAATAATAATATATTCCCATCCCTTAGGAGTAGCCTAATACTTTGTTTATATATTTATTTAAATTTTCTTTGCTTGTTGAAGGTAAAAAAAAACAATATTATGCTATCTAATTCTTCTTTTGTTCCAGATATACGCACAAATTTGTGGAAAAAATGTCTGATAAAAGTTAAATAATATCTGAGAAAGATGAAATTACCTTTACTACGAATAAAAAGGTCTTTATTTAATTGAAGAAAAGACTCTGCCCTCTTCAAATCTAATATATCCTTCCAAAATAATAAATGGCCTGCGATTTCAAAGAAGTGAAAATTTATTAGAGTCTATTCATTCGTTCAGTTCTTTGCTGCTGACCATTGAAGACCATTGAAAATTCAAGGAGGAAACCATTCGATCGATGATCACTCACCATGAGTAAGAATATATTTCTTATAAAATTGAAATGAAATTAGGAATTTTTTAAAAGAAAATGAAATTTTTAATCAATTCTTGATCAAGTGATGTAGCAAAACATTTAATTCGAAGTCTTGTTGAAATAGCAAGGTGTGAGAGTCAATATTAAAGCACCTCCATAAGTTTTCCCATATGATTATCTTTTTTACTTTCTCTTACCCTATATTTAGTTTTATTAGCAATATCTAGTAATCTCCTGTCTGTTATATATAGTACAATTTGATTCTTTCAATGTACAGTGAGGGACAATATTAAGTCCTACCCATGCGTTTTCTACTTGTGATTATTTAATTGTTTTTATAGAAGAAAATGAAAATCTTTATTGGAAATTTTATGGGTTTGAATCATGAAAGTTTCCATTAATCTCTATATAATATTTTTTTTTTAAAACAATGAAATAATCACAAGTAGAAAACGCATGGGTTGTCCCTCACTGTACCACCTCATTCATCGTGGATCATCTTTTATGGGCTTTTTTATATAAGATCTTGACAACTGATCTGCAATATACAATTCTTTCCCTGGTACATATTCTATTTTAAAATTATACTTTTGAATTTTCAATTTCATTCTTTACAACACAAACAGCACTGATTTTATTTATTTCTTTTTCATGAATCGTTTATAAAGTGATGAAACGAAACAAAATTAGGTAGGGCGATGGCGACGGGGACTCGTTAGGACACGAGGGTTTTTATGCCTTTAATTCGAAGGCTTTTCACCCTCTATATAAAAAAAAGCTATGTCACAATCTGGACGGCCATGATCTGCCCCCCCCCTGGACGACCATGTTCTGCCCCCTCTAGATTTGATCCTGGGTACGCCCTTGTCTCTAAAACTTACTTGCAATTTTGACAATTTAAATTTCATAAAATTACTAAATTATTACTGTTTTGAATTTTTATAATTTTCTTGTGAATGACAAATATCTTCAGCCATGAAATTGAATAATTACAGGTAGTAAGCAATAATTCCTTTTTAGGAAATAAATGAACGGTTTAGAATATTTTAGACAGTCTATTTTTATTACAAGCTCGAATGTTTCTGTATTTATTTATGTTATTCGAAAATGCTATGAATAATGGTGAACAAGATGCTGTTGCTTATTACCGTCTAACTAAAAAAATGATTTTATTATCGACATGATTCTACAATATAAATTTTTTCAGGTGGATCTAATTAATCAGCGACGAAATACAGACGGAAAAAATGTATTTGGATTTATTTTGACCGATGAACTTTGCTGCAAGCTATCTTGGAGTGGCCAGAAGAAGACTATAAAAGGCAACGAAATGTCTTTCGTGGAGCATTTGAGAGGTAAGTCATTGGTTTTAAGCAGAAACAATTTGATCTTATTAAATAAATTTAATAATTTTTTTAAAAGACATCCAATCTTTTTATTAAGCTGACAAAAATATTCGTAAAGAATTTTTTATTTTTATTAGATTTGTTAAGTTGATTTTGAAAACATAAAAAAAAAAAAAATTATTTTTTCAAGTGATCTTTAAATTACTTATTATAATTATTAATTATTTGCAGATACGGTGGTTTCCAATTCTCGATCTTCGCTTGATGATTGCAAGCAAGCGGATAATGTCTTGGTTACAACACGCAAATGAAATCACAGCTGGCAAACACAATCCTCAATAACTTTAGTTATTTAAAGAAATTTATGTTCTTTTAAATTTTAAGTTTTGTTTTTTTTTTTAAACTACTATCATTGTTTAATTTATTTACTACTTTTTCTTCAGTTATTTGAATAATATTAATAACTTTTAAACACTTGTTGAACAACATTAGTATGATTAAAATAAAGAAATAAAATTGGATTTTATTCTAAAAAAAAAATCGTCAAAATTCTTGAATCATATAAAAGTAATAGCCAATAGCTTGAAGGTTTACTTTTTTGTTATTCTGATCTTCGGAATTCAAACAAATATTATATAAGTTTAATATTTATTAAGGGAAAATTTTATTCTGGCGACTGCATTGCACAATTCAACAGTTTCTGTTTTACAAAACCATCATCAGGCCTAAAATACATAAAAGCTATAACAAAAAAGTAAACCTTCAAGCTATTGGCTATTAGAAATTAACTTTTGCTGTTTCCATCATGAGAGCATATAAAAGTACTTGCATGTATCGGTTTTGGACATTTTATAAAAAATAGAATCTTAAATAATTATTGTTAACGATAATTCTAATGAAAGAGATATTATATTATTGTTTTAAATTTACTTATAGCATACATACGACAATCAATTCAAACATTTTTAATGTTCAGGAAATTGATCAAATTACATTTCAGAGGTTTAAAAAATTTATATAAAATGTCAATAATCGATATGCTAGAAAGGAAAGGAGTAAATTGGAGAGAGAGAAGACTAATAGGCAATCTATACATGAAACAGAAAGCAAATATAAGAATTGGAAATGGAAAAACTGAATGGTTTAGAATAGGAAGAGGAGTGAGAAAGGGGTGTTGTCTGTCTCCTACTCTTTTTAGCTTATATATGGAGGATATTGTAGGAAAATGTTGGGAGAATGAAAAGGGAATAAGTATAGGTGGAAGAAATATTGTCAGCATCAGGTTTGCAGATGATATGCTTTTATTCGCAGAAAATGAAAAAGAACTGGAGAAAATGTTAAAACGCCTAGACAGCATGAAAATGGAGTATGGTTTGAAAATCAACAAAGGCAAGACAAACGTAATGATAGTAGGGGAGCAGAAAGAAATAGGTGTAGCTAGTGGACGGCGAGAAGATAGAACAAATAGAAAGGTGGAAATATTTAGGTACAGAAGTAACGCAAGGTTGGAAAAGCGAAAAGAGATAAGTAAGGATGCTATGGCAAAGGAGGCATTTAATAGAAATAAGAGGATTTTGACAAGTAAAATGGATTTAGGTTTGAGGATAAGATTGGTCAAGTGTTTCGTTTGGAGTGTGCTTATGTATGGCTGTGAGGCGTGGACATTGTTGAAGAGAGATAAGGAAAGGATCGAGGCTTTGGAAGTTTGGATTTGGAGAAGGATGTTGAATATCAAGTGGTCGGACAAGGTGAGGAATAAAGAGGTGTTAAGGAGAGGAAAGAAATCTACTTAAAAACATTATTCTGAGGAAAAGGAAATGGATAGGCCATATACTTAGAAGGAATTGCCTAATGGAAGATGTACTGGAAGGAATAGTAGAAGGACAGTGTAAGAAAAGGAGAAGAAGGAAAAAATTATCGATGAATTGAAGGAGGAAGATGGATACGAAGGGATGAAAAGATTAGCTCAGGAATAGGAGTGAATGGACAATTCCTGGTCAGGCTTTACACCTTTGGAAAAAATCTGACCCAAGTAATTAGCATGACTTATTTTATACTGTAGTTTATGTACTCCAAATTTCCTAGCCCTTTCTAATTCTCTATCCCTGAGCTTATCATGTTCTTCCTCACTTTCACTAGCAATTATAAAATCATCAAAATAAATTCCTACTCCTAAACCCTCAAAAATTTTCTCATTAACTTTTTGGAAAACTTCAGGACTTGTACATAGACCAAATGGTAGTCTGTTAAATCTATATTTATCAAATGGGATTATGGAAGTGTTGAAATTTTTGTTACTGTCTTCCAATTCAATTTGATAGAAACCCTCTCTCATGTCCAAAACACTGAACACTTTTTTGTCCTTAAGTTATAAACCTATTTCCTATTAGGGATTTGATATTGTTCCATGACATGATTCTTATTTAAATGGGCTGGATTTAAACAAATTCTTAGAGAACCATCAGATTTCTCGACTATTAGACTACTATATTATTAACCCATTCACTAGAACCTTCAATCTTTTCTATTATTCCTTTCTCAACCATATTACCTAGTGACTTTTAATTTATGTTCCTTCTACAAGCATTTATCACAGGATTTGCATCAGTCCTTAATTGTTATAGCACACTTATAAGGAATTTTCCCAATACCCGAGAACACATCCAGGTTCTTTTTAACAAACTCTTCCTTAGAAATTATTTTCTTTTTAATATCGTCAATTTTGGCAATTAGTTTTAATTTTATACAAGCATTCAGACCTAAAATTGGCCTAGATTTTACATCTACAACTAAAAATCATTTTTTATTAAAACTATTTCATCCCATACATTTTCCTATTTACAAACATCTACTAACGATTGTTCAATTACTAGTTCCTCATTAATATCATGAATATTTGAGTTTATCTTTTTATTTTGTTTTTTTATTAAAATTTTTACCTTTCTTTATACTTTCAAGGCTCACTGCTTCATTTTCTTCTTCCTTGAAGCCCTGTACCTGCCTCCGCTGCTCTAGCCTGACGCTCTGCTTCTTCCAGCTTCAAATCGGGGATCCTCAAGAATCCCTTTAAATAAAGAAAATGCATAGATTTCTATCAAAAAACAACAGCGCAAAAATTAATTGATTTAAGGATTCAAATTATTTTTTGTTCTACAAAAGGATCAAAATATAGACAAAAAATTAAATAAAAAATATTATTTATTCATATATGTTTTTTAAGCAAAAAAAAAATTACATATATAAATATATAAAGGTATTATGTATCACAAATGGCAAATATATATTCCTTAGTCACATAATTAATAACCTGAGTACATACTCTGTTTAGGTGAATCAGTACACTTTTAGAATGAATTAAAACATAAATAAAAATACAATAACACTTCATTTACAAAAAGATAAATCAACTCACTTTTAGAATCAACAATAAATGTTTGTTTTTATGATATTGATGATATGGAATAGTTGAATATGGCACTAATTAAGAAATACTTGTTAACTAGAATTTCTATCATATGTCGATCATATGTTAAAGCAAACAGGCTTGAAACATGCTGTCATAATACAAAAGAACGACACTTGGTTGCCGCCTCCGTGCCAGGTGATTTTTGGCGCGCGCGCCAGCCCCCCCCCTTCCCCTCACAAGAGGTATAAATGGCTTTTCTTGGTATGAAGTGTGTGGATTTTTGTGGGTTGTTGAGGGATATTTGAATTCGATGTAAAATTAAAATATGGGAAAATATTTATTTTGTTCCGCCCTTTCTCCTTCCTCCCTATGAAACAAGAGTAAAGTGTGTTCAAAAATTTGGGGAAAACGAGAATATATTTGAAAGAGCATCTAAAAATAATTGATTTTTGAATTTTAATCAAAATCGTTAGAGGAATTTTGAGAAAATCGAAAAAAACTGAAAAGTACATCACTAAAGTATAGTATCTTTGGGATTTTGATTAAAAGTATTTTTCGGTCCGGGAGGTGTTTATAAATATAAAATTTCAACCTCTATAATTCCTTCATTTAAAATTGAACACACCCACCCATGTGAAAAATTTTGGATTCAGGGGAAATTATCATAAAATCTCGAATCGATGTGAATAATATTTCTCTTATATATATTAATATATATAGAGGAAAAATAAAAAGCAGTTAAGAATTTTAAAAAAATGTGCAGGAGGTAGATTTGAACTCGCGGAGTTTGGTTAGTTGAGATTAGAAAAAAATATAGCTTCTTGGAGGACGAATTAACCACCTGCGCCAAAGTTTATTTGAATGACATTAGGAAAAATAAGCCATATAAGAAACATGAAATAAAAAAAGTATTAAAAAAATTTTAATATTTCACATATGATATATCATTTTTCTTTACTTTTTAAGAGGATTAATAATTTATATTCAAAATGTTATTAGCATGCCCAGTTTTCAAATAATTCAATGGGCAAACGTCAGATTGTTTATACCTTAATGTAATTAAACTAAAAACTCTATCTAACATATGATACCTGTTATTAATTCTTGAATTCTCCCTGATTCCACAGAACTAAAGCCCTTTTAATTATATAATCTAATTTGGATAGTTATTGGCGATCAAAGTTACGCTTATTTTGGACCTTAATGTCATCAACACTCAATTTTCTATATTATCGAAAAAGCTTATTTAGCATTGTCTGATTAAAACCAAATTTTTACCAGAGATTTATAATTAAAAAATGAGTTTTTTTCTAAAGTTTCATTGAGTTTGGTAAAGAAATAAATAAAATATTGACTATTTTGTAAATTTAGTTTTAGAATTCGGGATCCCGGATGGGTAAAGAGAGCGCTCTGTGAACCGTGTCTAGGCTTGAATCTGAGATCCCAATTCTAAAACTTAATTTACAAAATACTCAATATTTTATTTATTTCTTTACCAATCTAAATGAAACTTTGGAAAAAAACTCATTTTTTAATTATAAATCTCTGGTAAAAATTTGGTTTTAATCAGACAATGCTAAATAAGTTTTTTTGAAAATATAGAATTCAGTGTTGTGGATGTCATTAAGGTCGAAAATAGACATAACTTTGATCGTCAATATCTCCTAAATTAGATCATATAATTAAAAGGGCTTTAGTTCTCTGGAATCAGGGGGGATTCAAGAATTAATTACATGTATCATATGTTTGATAGAGTTTTTGGTTTAATTACATTAAGGTATAAACAATCTGACGTTTGCCCATTGAATTATTTGAAAACTGGGCATGCTAATAACATTTTGAATATAAATTATTAATCCTCTTAAAAAGTAAAGAAAAATGATATATCATATGTGAAATATTAAAATTTTTTTAATCCTTTTTTTATTTCATGTTTCTTATATGGCTTATATTTCCTTTACTCAATTAATTGAAGTGTGGCTCAAGTGGTTAATTCGTTCGCAAGGAAGCTATAATTTTTTCCAATCTCAAGTAACTAAACTCCGCGAGTTCAAATCTACCTCATGCAGCTTTTTTTTTTTATTCTTAACTGTTTTTTATACCTCATGTAAGAGAGGGAGGGAGGGGGCTGGTGTATTAATTTTTAATATTTTATATTCAAAATAAAATTTAATTCCCAAAAAAAGAAATTTTTTTCTCAAATCTCGAGGGAGGGGGAGGCAATTCCTTCTACCTTCTTTACTCCCCCTCCCCTTGTATCCGCCCTTGATATAGGCCTTATTTAGTTTCAGATTTTCAATTCCATGAAACTTAATTTTACTTTAGAAAATATAAAATTTTTGAGATGATTACGGCGCTACGAATTTCGTTTTTCAGTATTATAATAGTAGCAGGGCAGGGGTGCGTCCACTAGGCAAACTAGGCGGCCGCCTAGGGCGGCAACCTGAAGAGGGTGGCAAAAAGGGAAAAAAAAATTTTTGGTTCCGCAAGCGGCACCCGAAAATCAATTAGGTTCCGCGCAAGAGAAAATGTTCCGCGGGCGGCACACGGGAAAAAATTTTGGTTCCGCGAAAAAAAAAAATTTATTTTTTGAAAAATTTTTGAGATCAGGGAAAGTTTTAAGAAGGGGGCGGCAAATTAAATTTTTAAAGTTTTTTTTTGTGGGGGGGGGCGCACAAAAATATCTTGCCTAGGGCGGCAGAATAGCTTGCGCCGGCCCTGTAGCAGGGCCTATTAATTAATTGTTAATATTTAATTTATATAATGATTATCAATTAATAATAAATCATTTTAAATATTTCTTCATATTTTTTTTTTTTTAATAAAATTTGTATTAAAAAAATATGTCTTTGTTACAGAGGGGGGGGGGGGGCAGTGGGTGCGTGTGCCCCGGGCGGCAGATTTTAGGGGGCGGCAATTAAAGAAAGATTTACTAAAAAAAAGGTAAAATGATATGAATTTTGTATAGAAAATTTTAAGGAGAGGGCGGCAAATTAAATTTTGCCCTCCCTTAAAAATTTCCTAGTTCCGGCCCTGGTTGGCGCCAAAAAAAAAAAAAATAACCTCCTCTCTGCTTTTGATCTCCCGGTATTTATCATATTTGTCAATGTTGGAAATCTATCATATAAATCAAGAGGAATATCATCTATCTCAGGCTGATTAGTGCTGCGATCCTTAATTAATTAATTAATTAATTAATATTCTTCATACTTTTTAATTTTATTTTTTAATAAATTGTATTAAAAATATTGTGTTTGTAACAGGAGTGATCAGGAGAATAGAATAGTAAAGGAGTGTGTTGGCGCCAGAAAAAAAATAACCTCCTCTCTGTTTTTAATCTCCGGGTATTCTTTGGTAATTAATTAAGAGAAAATCCATCTCAGGCTGATTAGTGCTGCGACCCTGTGGAGACTTTTAGAATTATAAGTATAATTTTTAAAGTTTCCACTAGAGTGCAGCAC
Organism: Euborellia annulipes; assembly: GCA_023213315.1. Lineage (NCBI taxonomy): Eukaryota > Metazoa > Arthropoda > Insecta > Dermaptera > Anisolabididae > Euborellia > Euborellia annulipes. The sequence continues at coordinate 22,753 of JAKCPI010000134.1, forward strand.
AAATCAGATATTTCATTCAATTATAAAGATTTATATGATAGATTTCCAATTATAAATACCGTGAGATCAAAAGCAGAGAGGAGGTTATTTTTTTTTTTTGGCGCCAACACCCTCCTTTACTATTCTATTCTCCTGTTCACTCCTGTTACAAAGACATATTTTTTTAATACAAAGTTTATTAAAAAATAAAAAAAAAAAAAAAAAAAAAATATGAAGAAATATTTAAAATTATTTATTACACTGTGCTACAAGAAAAAAAGCCCCGAGAAAATTCCTTCAGATTCTCAAGTAAAATGACCTCCTGAATCCAAATATGACCTCCATTTTTCCCCACCACGTACCTTTTTCGGGGGGTAGCCCCCTACTTATTTCCACCCCTTTTCGTTAATTATAGGGCCACGAAAAAAATTTGGAGGGATGAAAAGGAATATTTTAGCCTTAACATTTCTTCAGAAGGTCTAGAAAGGTGAAAAGTTAAAAAACATTAACATTTGGATCCAAGGGGGGGGGGGATGTAGGGGTGGATTTTGTCGCTTAAAATGCAAAAAAATCATTAAAAATGATCGATTTTTTCTGATTTTTCCCAATTTTTTCACTGATTTTCTACATATTCAGACGGACAGACCCACCTCACCCTTCCTTAAACATCCCTCAACTAAAAAAAAATATATAGGATAAAGCGGGTGGGGTGTGAGCGATTCCGAACCCCTTGCAAGAAGAATTTTTTTCAAACTATTGACAAGAAATAATTTCTACCCCTTTAGATAAAATATGGCAATATTGAAGGACTTAGAAGAATCCGTTTATTTAACTTTAAATTTGTAAAAATCAGCCCAAAAATTAAGTTATAGCTGCATATTTGCCAATTTAACCAACTGTGCAGCGAGGGGCTGTGAATCTTCCATCCTCTTTCAAGGGCTTCAGAATCGCTCACACCCCACCCGCTTTAACCAATATATTTTTTTTTTGTTGAGGGATGTTTAAGGAAGGGTGAGGTGGATCTGTCCGTCTGAATATGTAGAAAATCAGTGAAAAAATTGGGAAAAATCAGAAAAAATCGATCATTTTTTAATGATTTTTTTGTATTTTAAGGGGCAAAATCCTCCCCCACATCCCCCCCATGGATCCAAATGTTAAGGTTTTTTAACTTTTCACTTCTCTAGACCTTCTAAAGAAATGTTAAGGCTAAAATATTCCTTTTCATCTCTTCAAATTTTTTCGTGGCCCTATAATTAACGAAAAGGGGTGGAAATAAGTAGGGGGCTACCTCCCGAAAACGGTACGTGGTGGGGGAAAACGAAGGTCATATTTGGATTCAGGAGGTCATTTTTACTTAAGAATCTGAAGGAATTATCTCGGGGCCAGAAAAAAAGTTTCATTTTGTAGCACAGTGTTATTAATTGATAATAATAGAAAAATATTTTTTTTTGGGAATTAAATTTTATTTTGAATATAAAATTTTAAAAATTAATAGACCAGCCCCCTCCCTCCCTCTCTTACATGAGGTATAAAAAACAGTTAAGAATAAAAAAAAAAGCTGCAGGAGGTAGATTTGAACTCGCGGAGTTTGGTTACTTGAGATTGGAAAAAATTATAGCTTCCTTGCGAACGAATTAACCACTTGAGCCACACTTCAATTAATTGAGTAAAGGAAATATAAGCCATATAAGAAACTTGAAATAAAAAAAGGATTAAAAAAATTTTAATATTTCACATATGATATATCATTTTTCTTTACTTTTTATGCAGATTAATTATTTATAATCAAAATATAAATAGTTTGCATAGTTTTCAAATAATTCAATGGACAAACGTCAGATTGTTTATACCTTAATGTAATTAAACCAAAAACTCTATCTAACATATGATACATGTAATTAATTCTTGAATCCCCCCTGATTCCAGAGAACTAAAGCCCTTTTAATTATATGATCTAATTTAGGAGATATTGACGATCAAAGTTATGTCTATTTTCGACCTTAATGACATCCACAACACTGAATTCTATATTTTCAAAAAAACTTATTTAGCATTGTCTGATTAAAACCAAATTTTTACCAGAGATTTATAATTAAAAAATGAGTTTTTTTCCAAAGTTTCATTTAGATTGGTAAAGAAATAAATAAAATATTGAGTATTTTGTAAATTAAGTTTTAGAATTGGGATCTCAGATTCAAGCCTAGACACGGTTCACAGAGCGCTCTCTTTACCCATCCGGGATCCCGAATTCTAAAACTCAATTTATAAAATAGTCAATATTTTATTTATTTCTTTACCAATCTCAATGAAACTTTAGAAAAAAACTCATTTTTTAATTATAAATCTCTGGTAAAAATTTGGTTTTAATCAGACAATGCTAAATAAGCTTTTTCGATAATATAGAAAATTGAGTGTTGATGACATTAAGGTCCAAAATAAGCGTAACTTTGATCGCCAATAACTTCCAAATTAGATCATATAATTAAAAGGGCTTTAGTTCTGTGGAATCAGGGAGAATTCAAGAATTAATGACATGTATCATATGTTAGATAGAGTTTTTAGTTTAATTACATTAAGGTATAAACAATCTGACGTTTGCCCATTGAATTATTTGAAAACTGGGCATGCTAATAACATTTTGAATATAAATTATTAATCCTCTTAAAAAGTAAAGAAAAATGATATATCATATGTGAAATATTAAAATTTTTTTAATGCTTTTTTTATTTCATGTTTCTTATATGGCTTATTTTTCCTAATGTCATTCAAATAAACTTTGGCGCAGGTGGTTAATTCGTCCTCCAAGAAGCTATATTTTTTTCTAATCTCAACTAACCAAACTCCGCGAGTTCAAATCTACCTCCTGCACATTTTTTTTTAAAATCATATTATCAATTTCCTTTTATTTTTAATGTTAACTTATAATTTCATTTATCTGTCATTATAACGAGACTTGTCGTACGCCATGAGAGTAGTGGTGTGCGAGGACGGCGTACGATATGGGGCTCCTTGGACGACAACGCAGATGGATCACCTAGGATGACTTGTCTTCACCGGGTCAGGAGCCCTGGTCAGGAGAGATATGACCGAGCTTGGCCTGTCGGAGACAACAGAATTGGATAGGGGGGATTGGAGAGGGAGAATAAGGTCCGCCGACCCCGCACCGCGGGAATAATAAGGGCGAGGACAGAAGAAGAAGAAGTCATTATAACGAGAGAAAGGATTTGTGGAATATAAATTTTGGTAACCCTATGTTTAGGGAATTTTGACAAATTTTTAAATAACTTTTTTTGTTATGTTGGCATGAAGGCCACAATTTTAACCTATTGCTCTTGCTGTAGATGGAGTACGAATCTTGAGGAGCAAATGAGTAGGGTATTATCACAGATTAATGATTTATCTTTAATCTGTGGCTTGAAACAAGGGCGTACCCTGGATCAAATCTAGAGGGGCAGTTATGATCGTCCACGGGGGGGGGGGACAGATCATGCTCGTCCAGATTGTGAAATAGCTTTTTTATATAGGGGAAAAGCCTTCGAATTAAAGGCATAAAAACCCTCGAGTCCCCGTCGCTATCGCACTACCTAATTTTGTTTCGTTTCATCACTTTATAAACATTCAATTTTTTTTTTTTTATTCTCACTCACACTCACACCCATTCACACAGTCTTTTGGCAACTCAGCCCATATAAGACTTTTACGTATCCGTTATTGATTAATATATATATTGGGAGTCCAGGCATTATGTAAATCTTTATTCAAATCGAAATTTTTTAGATCCCCTCTCAAAAAATATTCTGGCCAATCAGAGACGAATAATGACGTCACTGAAACAGCCAATCAGAATGCAGTATTTAGCAAACAGCTTTGCGCTTTTCTCCTGTCAATTTAGTAACCATTTTGGCATTTTAATAAATTTATTTCAAAAGTGATAGTTATAATTTTTATTTGTGACAAAACAATATTCAATTAACCATTTCAAGATTTTTTAGTTAATTTCACATTCAGCGAATGTTTTGCTTCATAATTCAGCTAACTCGGTATTTATTCCACCTTTTTTGCAACATTTCTTTTTATTTGTAAAGTTAGGTCTATCATATTTTATATTTCTTCTATAAAAATTGTTTGCTCACGATTTTTTAGATTATCATTATTGGAATATATGACTCTAAGGGTTATTTTATGAAAAAAATGCGTAAAATCTGAATCAGTTTATATTTCTTTTGAAACTCATACTCTAAAAATTTTTTGTTTATCTAAAATTTATTTTCAATACTGATTATAAATATTTTTTACTATTACTAAATTAGAATTTCGACTTAATTTCATATTTTCAATAAATGATAATCATTTTATAAATCTATATTATTTGAAGGGTCAAGCTATTATTATCCACTTATTAAAAAATTTAAGAACGCCATAACCAACAAAAAACTCACAAAATAGACATTATATTGATAGTATTCTGTAATTCTCATTAAGAACAAGTCATAAATAATAATGTGTGTGTTTTGAAAAGAATTCAAAATTTAGAGAATGTTTAATGCGATTTCCACAACCGTTGATCCATTTAATTTTCTTTTCTTTGCTTTACATTTAGAAAATATATATACCTGTAAACTGGTAGAGTCTTTTTATTTATTTACTTATTTATTTATTTTTTTTTTAAACATTCACACTTTTTTCTCATTCGCACTCATTCACATATTCACACAGTCTTTTCGGCAACTTAGGCCATTCAAGACTTTGACGATAGCCGTTGTAATATATATATATATCTATTCGGCTACTGTCTAAAGAGGCTGAACAAAAAAATATTTCGAAAAAGTATAAAAAACTAAATGCTTTTCACCTAAAAATGGACAATGTCTTCAGTCAATTTTTTCTTTACCCTTGATTTATAGGATATATTTGATAATTTGAAGTGTTGTACAGATATGGAGAACTTTATTGCAAATATTTCCAATTGCATGAGCAATTTATTAATATCGCACAGCACACAACTTTCTCTTATCTCAAAAATTGTGTTCTGTGCTTGCAACACCGAAAGTTTCGGCTACTTTTTGGCCGAAACCGAAACTACAAAACCAGGATTTTTGGCCAAAACCGTAACCGAAACCGAATATTCGGTCGGTTTCTACTTTTTAATTAAGATTTGTGATAAACTATGCATATGAATGTAAAATAATAAAAAATCAAGTTTAAAAATGTATATTACAGTATTTATATTTCTTTTATGTTTGTACAGGGGTTAGACAAAACATAGGCGTAGCCAGAAATTTTTAATGGGTGTGGGGGGGGGGTTCAAGAAAATTTTTTCAAATATTTTTTTAGGGTATTTATAATTCATTTTTTTTTTTTTTTAGCTAGAGTAAATTATATATATTTTACTTTCTCTTTACTTATATGAAATATAATTTGTATTATAGATCTTGAATATCTAGTCATGGCTTGGGTCCCATGGAGGGGGGAGTTGAACCCAAACTCTCCCCCCTGGCTATCCCTTAAAACAAAATAATATGAACACCGGACATATAGACAATATTTATTTATTAATAATGTGTTGAGAAATTTTTACAGGATATTTGGGGGTACTCTAGGATCTATCCAAAGTTTTTGACCTCGAGGACCCTGTACTAACTTGGTGGGAGTGGGAGAGGGGTTTGCAAAAACCTCAAAATTTTAAGACTTTTTTCAGTTTTTATTTTGTTTTCTATCTCGTAAGCTAAGTATATTTTGTGCACCAGAGTAAAATACAAAGTTGTAGAGCATTAAATTTGCTAAAATTTCGTTGTTAAAACGAATATGTAGACTAGGGTGGTTGCAAGGTATAAGGGGAGAAATTTTTTTTGGCTGTATCTTCGGCGGGAACCTCTTAAAAGTTGACAATTGGTGTAAAAAGTAGATTGAGAAAGTTTGAGCTCGATCGGATAACGATAAGACCTGCCTCATCGGCCCTAAAGTTCATCGATTCCCCTAAATTTGACTATTAACATCTGTAACTCCTAAACGGTTAGTCCAACAAAAAAAGTTCATCAGTAATTTTTTGAAGAGCATTAATTTTACTAAAAAAAAGTCCTTTAACATTTTTTAGTAAAACCAACGGTTTTCATGGTATGGGCAAAAAATCGAATATGGTTAAGAGGCACATCATATTGATTTTCAAATAACACTAATAGGGGTAATGAAATTTTTTTTCGAATTCCGAAATAATTTCATCAGATTCTTAAGTAAAATGACCTGAATCCAAATATGACCTCCGTTTTCCCCCACTCCGTACCGTTTTGGGGGGGAACCCCTACTTATGTTATTTCCACCTCTTTTCGTTAATCGAAGGGCTATGAATTAAATATGGAGGGATTAAAATGAATTATTTTAGCCTTAATATTTCTTCTGAACGTCAAGAAAAGTGAAAAGTTTAAAAACATTCACGATCGCTAACTTTTTTCCCGCCTCTTTATTATTTTTTTTTTGTTCATCTAAATATCTCGCGACACCTCTTAGCCATTCTCGCGGGACCCTTGGGTGCCGGGACACACCGGTTGGGAACCACTGATCTAAAGTTTATCAAAAAAAGCAAAAGCAACTTGCTCTTGGTTTAAATACCACAAATGATTTAGAGGTTTAGACAATGCTACCCTTGGTATGTCTCCATCAAGTTTTACTAAACTTCAGGCCCGTTGAGGCAGGTCTTAGGGTTATTCGATCACGCTCATCCTTTCCCTATCTCACTTTTACATAATTTGGCAACTTTCTAGAGGTTCCCGTCAAAGATATTCGGACATCAATTTCTTGCGACCACCCTAATGTAGACCCAATATTAACCGAGATACGGCCGATCAAAGTTAGCCCAAGTTCCTCGAAATGTAAAACAAATAGAAACTTTGATCGGCCGTATCTCAAAGTCCAAAGTATCTCAAAATGGAAAAAAAAAGAAACTTTGATAGGCGTATATTATGGTGCACAAAATATGCTTAGTTTACGAGATATAAGCGAAAAACTGAAAAAAAAAGTACACACATTTTGAGTTTTTTTTTTTTTTTCTCCAACCCCTGTAGGCCCTACGAATTAAACAAAAGCAAACATTAAAAGTTAAAAATTGAAATTTAAGTTTTTTCGGTGTTTAGAAGAGGAATTCGCAAATTTTTATTTAAAATGTATCTAGTGTCCAAAGGGATGGTTTATGGTCTATCATAAAAGACCCTCAGAACCCTAGCTCAGGCAAATTCACACAGACACTGCTTATGTAGTGGTGAGTCAATTGGGCTGCCTAACTAGTAGGCGTCTTTCAAACCTGTTAGGGTGCAAATGCTTATGTTCGCCATGGTATATATCAAAAATACTTACTTTTATTAACCTGTTAACCCTTGGAATCTGATATTCGTCGAGAGAAAGTTATCTTGGTTCGAGTTTCTCGAAAAATTTTATATCCCCAAAACGTCGACAAATACATTTTGTCATTTTTTTTTTCTTTTATTTTTGACGTGACGTCTTACAATGCACGTTTGTATATTGGCCGGGTAGGAGGCATGCACGAAGAATTTAGCGGCTTGAATAACTCCTCTGTCTTAATTTTTAGTTATTTTTCGGTTTTAGGCTCCAGAGTTCGCGTTTATAAATATTATTACTTGAAATAAATACCTAAGGACTGGGGCTATTTAAGCTGAACGCACACCGATTGATCAAAAATGCTCAATGACAAAACATTTTTAACTAATCGTGCCTAAAACTGTTTTTTCAATGCTTTTCTATGGGACAAAGCACACGGAGGAGGCAAAACACAATTAAGAATGATTCGACATCATTGAACAAAATATTTTTTGTCATTGAGCGTTTTTGCCTAATCGATGTGCGTTGGCATTGGACAAAATGTTCGGCCATTGAACAAAAACTCTCAATGATAAAACATTTTGTTCAATGACAACGCAAACACCGATTGAGCAAAACGCACAATGGCAAAACATTTTGTCAAACTATGGCAAAATTTTGCCTAATCGGTGTGCGTTGAATTTGAGCAAAACGTTTTGTCCAAGAGCGTTTTGCACAATTGGTGTACGTTCATACGCTTAATATGCGTCAACGCACACCGATTAAGCAAAACAAAAAAAAAACACAATTGAGCATGATTCCTCATCATTAAGAAAAATGTTTTGTCATTGAGCCTCCTTACCTAGTGGATTTCATTAACACCTAACACCTAAAGGTGGAATTTCTTTGCAACGACTGAAACAGCTAGAGACGCGCTTGTGCAGAAGTACGACCAAAGCACCGCGTCTCGAGTCGCTTGGTTGAATTCCTATAAAGCTTGGATTGTTTGACGACTTGACTGTTTTCTTATTGAATATTTGTTTGTTTTTTGCAAATGGCGGCGCGCGACAGTTACGACTCCTGCGACTCTGACTGCTCATGGCAGCAGTCCAGTCGTAAGTGTCGTTTCAGTCGCTTTAGTCGCGTCGCATCAGACGCGCCATAGGAATGGGTTCCATTATACAGAAACAGTCATTAGAGGCTACAGCAGCGCGTCTCTAGCCGTTTCAGTCGTTGCAAAGGAATTCCACCTTAATGATACCTAACTAGACCCAGTAATTTTCATGTTGGATTCTACACGTTCCAAACCTTTATCCCATCTACCTTTTCAATTGTTATTTACTCTCGGACAGGCCAAAGACACCCCCTCTCACTCTCTTTCGTTATATTTATTTTCAACCTTTAAATATTGATTTTCTTTTTTATTTTTCAATTTCCTCAGTTTTTGAATGGAGGCAATGGAGGGGGGATTTGGAAGGAAGGAACTCTTCAATCTCTCCCCTTGTTGGGCTGCTCCAACTCTTAGCTGTATAGCTGGCTGCCTACTCTTTCTTCGCAGGCACTTTCAATTAGATTAGTTGCTAATTCAAGAAAACTGTTTCCATTATAATGATGATTAATTTGAAATATAAAAAAATAAATTTTTGATTCATTCTTTAGTTTAATACAATATTTAGGCCTTTTTATTTATTTAAAAATGATGTTGGCATTAGGCTAATAAAATATTATTTCGTAAATTAAAGTCAATCGAAACTCAGAATATCTACGTATAATACAAATTAATACGAAGCGAGGTGAAATTTCTTGTAGTCTTCAAATTTACTAATTATTCTTGATTTGTATATTATTTTATTATATTTTCTATCGTCATAAATTTGTATTTTTCTTATTAGTCTTTTTGTGTTAATAGTGTGCGTTGATTAGGAATTTTTTAAGCCTTAGATGGGATTTCTATCTCCTTCCATTTGAATACACCACAAATCATTTAGACGGCTCAAGTTACGAAACTTTAACAAGTATAAATAAAATATTTTCTTATACGTTAGGACAGGGGTCGGTAAACCACAAGCCGCTCTTTTATACAAATTGTGTGACCCTTGAGCCTGCTCAAAATATATACTTTAATTTTCTTGAAACAAATGGAAATTTCTTTTATTAAAGTAAAAATATTTTTTCTAAAAGAATTTTAAATGTGATAGGTTTGAAATTGATTAAATCTATAATATAAAAATGAAATGGGAAAAATGTATGTATGTATGTAAATATGTATGTATATGTTCTATAGAAATCCACAATTTTCAATGAATCCATTTGAAATTAAGTAACATATAGTACATGGACCAGGGAGTAACGTAGTAATAATTTGAATCTCTTAAATGTTTTGGAAAATTAATTATAATCAAATTTCTTCAATATGGGAACACAAAATCATCAAGTTGGCTAGAAATTAGAGAGCGTTCTTTGTGCTATGTGAACCAGCTTCCTACCTGACTATGGGCTGGGGGTGGGGGCTACGCAGTATTTGAAAAACGAAGAGAGGACTCAGGTGACTGACCCTTTAGACAGTCATAAACAGACCCTTTTTTTGCTGTTCCCAATCGGTACCCTCGCCTCGCTTGAATATAAGATCCTTCCTTAACATCTTAACACTTGCATTGCAACAAGAAATATCCCGAATTGGGAATAAACTTGCTCCCCGAAGGCGAGCAAGGGGTTCAGGGGCGCAGCCCCCTGGCTAGGCGGAAAGCCCGCCGAAGGCGGGCTTGCGACTAGTTTATAATAAAATAAAGTACGTAATTATATAAGACTGCCTCCTTTTCATTCAAACACACTGTTTTTTACTTTCTCTTATTTTTAATTGAACATATATTTTAATTTTTATAAGTAAGTTATAATAATTCCATTTAGTAAAAATATTTTTATAAAAGGACGATGGTTAGACTCTTGGTAAGATTTTGTAAAATTATTTATGGAAAAATGACTCTCTGCTTAAAATAGGTTGCCGACCCCTGCATTAGGAGATATGAAATAAATAGAGGACGACTGATGGATTAAAAAAAAATTCAATTCCAATTTAAATGACATAAAAAATAATTTCTTTTTTCATAAAAAATAATTGGTTATTGTTAATCGAAATCTACAGTTAAATAGTTATATTGGATCTTGTATTTCCCATATTATCCATTTAGCTTTAAACTAAAAAAAAGAATTTAATGTGTTGACAGAACAGACGCCAACCTCCTGGCTTTGCTTTCGTTATGTTCAATGGGATTTGTTTGTTAATGAAGGACGGATGGGAACTGATTTCAATCTCATTGAGATTTTCGACAGCCCCGTCCAAATCATGTCAATTTGTTCGTTTTTTTTTCTCTCCCTCTCCCTTTTTGTAATTAATTCTCTAAGCCCACAATTTACATGTTTTTAATAATAAATGACTGTTAAAAAAAAAAAAAAAAAAAACTAAACTACTTCTAATAAAAGTTTCAAAATAGTGTATTTTTTTTAATTATCAATATTTAGTATGTATTTTAATTTAATATTTATGTTTATGTTTTGCGTTTAAAGGCCGAAGGGCATTTAAATAGGATCTTTCGCTTCGGGTGTTATAATGCATAGTTGCGGTCTTGTAGTAGAAACCACTGAGTTATAGTGACTATGTCCTAAATGTTTCTCATAAATTGAAAAGAAAAAAATCTCAATTATTAACGAATTAAAAGAGCGAATTAGTTAAAAGAATAAATGTTCTCTAATTACGAATCGAAATAAACGATCGGTGCAAAATAATGGAGACAATTTATTTTAGTAAAAGGATGGAAAAAAAAGTTTTATTGCATGATTAAAGTCAAAGAACGTAGTGTATTGTTGATTTGAAAACTCCATAAATTTCTATCGTTTAAATAAACTCAATGGAAAATTGTGTTAAAAGATAAATGGATAAAAAACACGAAACAAGGCGCGGTTAGAGATGTATAAATTAAAAAAAAAAAAACAAACGATCGATTTTTTTAAACAAAGAAAAATTTGTTGACTTTAACAAAAGACGGATTAAAGAATTTTAGCAATCTGAAAATTAACTTTCTAATTAATACAATTAATAAGTGGTGGCTGTGATGATATTGTTGAGAGGAAGGGCAGAGGCAGCCAAAAAGAAATAATTCTAAATGCTAGCACAATTTTCCGGAGACGTTTCGGTGCATTATCAACATTATTTTTTATGCTCAGAGTTAGTCTACAAATGCTTGGTATATACGGTACATATGTTTTAAATTGTTGACAATTGAATATGAATCTAATTCACTCTCTTGGGTGACCATTGTCAATCATTGTATGCCAGTTCAACAATATACATGTTCAATTGTCAACAATTTAAAACATATAGCATTTTTAGAGCTCTGAGTATAAAAAAACAATTAAAATGGAGCACTAATAAATGCACCGAAACGTCTCCGGAAAATTGTTGTAGCATTCAGAATTATTTCTTTTTGGCTACCTCTGCCCTTTCTAATTAATTAAATTTTGATGTCTTCTTAAAATCAGAATGCTTAGAAAATTGTTTATCTTGTGAACAAATAATTAAGGCTCATATTTAATATTTAAATATTAAAGGGAAGGTTGGTCCGAAGCCTGTGAGTAAACCGCTGAAATTTGCTCTGATCGCCTGACGAGTCCAAACCAAGTCGCAGAATTCAAATATTAAAGGTGAATTTGGACAGTAACATCTTGAATTTGGATCCCTGCGGCATTATTTACGTTGATATTAATGACATTGTTTGTTGTTTCATAGCTTCGCAACTTGTGTTTATTTTCACTTTAGAAAATAATTTGTGTTTCAAGATTTGGGCATAGGATTCAAAACTAAAAATCTGGTGGATTGCGCACAGCACACAACTTTCTCTTACCTTCGGTAATCGAAAGTTGTGTACTGTGCTTGTCTCACCAGATTTTTTGTGTCGACATGTATTTAGTTTCCGACAGTACGGTACATTCGATTTTCAAGATGTAAAATTTATAAGTATGGCAAAATATTTATATTTTGTTACCATAGCAACCATAGGAGAAATTCCTATCTTTCCTATGAAGAACAAGAGTAAAGTGGTCTTCAGAAGATTTCAATCACAAAATGAGAATATACATTTTATAGAGAATCTAAAAAATAATTGATTTTTGAATTTTAAAAAAATCGTTGGAGCAAATTTTGAGAAAATCGAAAAAAACTGAAAAGTGCATCAGTAAAGTACTAGTACTCTTTGGCTGATTTTGTTCAAAAGCTTCGTGTCAGTCCCATGGGGGTGCCTAACTTAAATATAAAATTTCAACTTCCTAGCTCTTTTGTTCTTGAGATATTTTGTTCACAGACACACACACACACACACACACACACACACAGACAGACAGACACACAGACAGACAGACCATGTCGCGAAAACCACTTTTTTGGATTCAGGGGACCTCAAAACGTGAAGATCCATCAAAATCTCGACATCGAATTTTTGACATGAAACCAATACTTTCATATATATTAACATATATATAGAGGTACGAGAAACTAAAAAGTCAGAGGATCTATATCGGGCATATCAAACATCGCGACCCGCAAAGATGTTTTGAAAAAAACATTGAGTCTAATAAATACATTAATATTCTAATCATATTTTATTAATTTTTGAACAGTATAAACATGCGGCCCCCAACTTATTGTTAGTACAAAATAGATCATGTGCCCCGCAATATCATATGAGTCTGATCTCTATGGATAAATAAAACAAACATTTTTTTTTAAATATAATTAATAGGAGACTTTTTTATAACTTAGGATTTAGGAAAATTTATTAGAAAAATTAAAATTATAATTTTTACATAATACAAAAAAATACACTCCAATACAATTATTTTTTGGGAGAGAGGGGGGAGGCGTTCCCAGAGGTATTGTTATGAAAAGTAAATTTTTGAATTTATATCTTGATCCACAAACTTTCTAAATACTTCTCCTCAAATACTTTTGAATTTCTTTCAAGAAAATTTGACTGTTGCATCTCTCGTTCTCTTGAATAAGGCATTTATTTATTTACAATTGTTCTCTCCTTAAAGAAGGATGATGTTTCACTAAAATTTCTTGCTCCTTTAATTAAGTACCTTCTTGAAATCGTTAGACTTCCAATTGAGCGTTTTGTACTTGTAATTAGTTAAGCATATAATATAAATAATTAAAAATAAAAGTCCTCTTGCAATTAATAGTTATTTTTTTATTAAAAGCCATTTATTTACAAAAATACTTGCTTATATGTAGGTATAAAAATTTTTTCGTTTATCATCTATGAGAAAATTTTAAAAGAAATTTTGTACTTGTTTAAGCCGAAAATACAAAAAAAATTGCTTCTCATAAATGAACAGATCACATTCTGGCAGTTGATTGGTTTCTCAGTAGTTTAATAATATCGGCCTGAATATCCCGAAGATCCTCTATAACCCCCATAACCACCATATCCGCTGTTACCATATCCACCGTAATTGCCATAATCCCGTCCACTATAGCCATCGTAACCGCCATATCCGCTGTATCCTCGTCCATAACCACCGAGGCCTCCATATCTATCGTATCCGGAACTGTAGCCCGATCCACCATAACCTCGATATCCGTTACCGTATCCACCGTAATTGCCGTATCCGCTGCCTCCATATCCACTGCCTCCGTATCCCCCATATCCTCCATATCCAGTACCGTAATCCCTGCCTCCGTAACCACCATATCCGCCATATCCTCCACTTCCGTATCCGCCATATCCTCCACTCCCATATCCGCCATATCCTCCACTCCCATATCCGCCATATCCTCCACTCCCGATTCCGCCATATCCTCCACTCCCGATTCCGCCATATCCCCCGCTTCCGTATCCTCCATATCCCCCACTTCCGTATCCGCCATATCCTCCACTCCCGTATCCGCCATATCCTCCACTTCCGATTCCGCCATATCCTCCACCATAACCTCCGTATCCGCCGTAATTGCCATAACCGCTGCTGCCATAAGCATCATAACCCCCTAAAACAAATTTAAAAAATTATAATTAATAAAGAACATAAATAAAGTAAACTAATAAAATCTAAAAAAGCTGCACTTTTGGAAGTTAATCTTAATTTAATTAATATACTCTCCTTTTAATTACATTTTTCGGAAGTGGCTGTAATCGACGATGAGATCAATAACAAAGGTGGAAAAAGAGATAATTGAAACTCAAATTAACGAGATTTGTTAATTTTTGACATATAGGTGTTAGGAAGTTATCATATGTGACTATTTTATAAATGTAATGTAGGATATGTAGAGGAAGAATTGTTAAATTTATATTTTTAAAAATTTTTAACAAGTCTTCAACTCATATGGTGAAATACATTTATTAATATAATATATTAACATATCACAACACCTGATAATTCTAGACCAAACGTCTAAATTTGGGAGTTTCATTGATGTAGAGACAAATATTTCTTGGCTGCTACCTAGTCTCAGTGATCTCACCTTTTAATTAATATCATCTTTAAATATGGAATATATTTAGTTCCCAAAAAAAGATTTTGATTTTAGGTCCTTTCCCTATTTGATTCCTCAATATGCCGTTTAATTTTTTAATTAAATATCAATAATTTCGTTATATTTATTATATATTAATCAAACAAGTTGATTTATTATAAAATTGTGTGGAGGTCATATTTATTCACATGTCTTTGTAGTTGAAAAATACTCACGCTCATCAACTAGCTATTAGTGCACTTACTATTAGTTACACTAACCATACACTTGTTGAATAATGTGAATAAAAATGACATCGAAGTTATGGCAAAGATCCGAACAAAGTAAAAAAAAAAAAGAATTATCATTGTTTTCAAGGCCAAATGATCAAGATTAATGTGTGACATTAATCACCCTTGTTTGTTGAAGGAGGAGATGGGGGACGTCCATTCAGCACTCTCTCTCTCTCTCTCGATGAATGAATTATGAGTTGTTTTCATCTGAATGCCAAAAATTTTAGCTATCCAAGATTAATTAACTCTATTCGAAGTCAATTAAAGCCATTAAATATGAGGATCAATGGGAAATCCTCGAAAATGTTATTCATTTATTATTATTTCCTGCTTGGTGCTGGAGTGAGGAATGTCTATTTTTTTAGCAATTTTTGACAATTATTAAAGTATTTCTAAAAAATTGGCCACCTGGAGATTTTATGATAGTTCTATAATAGTGTGCTCTGTGAAAAAATTGTCGAAAATCTGAGGCTTTATTTTTTTGGCTGCTCTTGCTTCTCTTCCTTGGAAAATCAATCTATAATAATTTATTCGCCTACTTTTTGGTGCTTTTCTAACAGGGGCAGATTAAAGGGGGGGGCGGAGGGGGCGACCCCCCCCACCGAGAAAAAAATGAAAAGTTATAAAAACTAGTCATCTAAAGAAATTATGATTTTTAGTCTAAAATAAATATTTTCACAATATTTCAAACTCTCAATTCATGTCACAAATCACCTTAACGGTGCTAGTATTTGAAGATATTTAAAAAATTTTCATCCCCCCAGAGGAGGCTTCCTGTAAATAGGATCTTCCAATCAACCGCCCCCACCGAAAATCACATTTCGACCCATGAAATGCGACAAAAATTTATTTAAATTGAATTGGCTACCAATCAATTTAAATAAATAGGGACGGGGTCTAAATGGCCATAGATGCTGAAAAAGATCTTAAATAAACCCCCCCCTACAAAATTGCATTAATCCGCCCCTGTCTTCTAATACTTCATTGAAATAGACCAGGGGTTCCCAAACTTTTTCTGTTTCCGGCGCCCTTAATATATCAGAATGTTTTCCGGGGCGCCCCATGTCAAATCTCAGGGCAAACCTTATGTTACTAATAATTTTTCTTCATTTCAAATTCAGCGCAGCTTACATAATCATAAAATGCTGGTTAAATTTACGCTGGTCCTAGTAACATTTTATTAAAGTAATAATATTATTAATATACAATATTTTGTTTAGGAAACACGGCACACTAAGAGAACAGCCGCGGCGCCCTGGGGCGAGGGAAGTTTGGGAAACAATGGAATAGAGTAATGTTAATTAAAAATGAAATTTTTTTTCACAAACTTGAAAATTTTACAATGATGCCCTAAAACATTTAATAGTCATTTTAAAATAGTGTCTCGATAAAGAGTGCGACAACGAACACTTGATATACGTCAACGGCAAATAAGTTTAAATCCTACAAATTATATTTTACTATACTGCAAACCCCTTCGGCTAAAATCACAGTGGGCCTACTCTTTGAGCTTATACTCTATTAGGCTACCCCCGGGAGACAATTTGTAATCAAGGAAATATACAGTAGTAGGCTAAGTCACATGGGCGTCATTCATCCTTGAGCCGGTTCTCATAGTATTATAATTTGAAAAAATTATTTATAAAGATAATAATTATTTTTTCTTACATCGACTTGGTTCCGTCTTGAGGTCGTTCTTCCCCGACGTATCAACATTGACACTTCTCGTTTGTGGATTTTTCTCTTGATCGGGTTCAACGCCATCACCAATCGGAGGTTCTGTTGTCGCTGCTGACACCAATGCCAAGACAGACACCCATAGCAGCAACTACAACAAAACATGTCAAAATTATTAATATTCTCCTAGTCCAACATAAGTTTTCTTATTTTGTAATTTTCCAAGAAAAACGGAGACTCCGTTATTTCTTGTCATATATAACTTTTACTTGAAGATATATTTTCTTTGGCTGGATATTTTATAGATCAGTGTTTCCCAACCTTTTGAAGACCAAGGCACCCTAAAAGTGCGTTGAGAATAACATTACACATTAGGGGCACCCTTCCTTTTTTTCCCTATTTCTGCACTCCGGAAAATTTTTGTCGCTTACGTTGATATATATATATATATAATTTTAAGATAGCAGATATGGTTTGATTCAATACAAGATATTGTTAAAGTTTCCAGAGTTTCCTCGTTTCCAAAGTTTCCAAAGTTTCCTCGTTTAGAATCTAATCGAGAGATTTGCTTTGTCGTATTGAATCAATCTTGGAATTATACAAAAAAAATACCCCAACAAATGACACCTAATCATTATAATTGACACC